>JAPYZL010150124.1:0-16031 GCA_030522825.1 Platygaster orseoliae
TTAACACAGCTCACTGCATTTCGCTCAGCCGAGTGCAGGTAAAAAGTAGAGGGGGAAATTTCGAGGAGGCAGCCTCCTCAATCTGGTCACCCAGCTAAGCAGTGTTCGTAACTCGTAGTACTTTAGTACTACTAAACAAGGACAGACTTATGTTTGATTGTAGCGCTAGAAAAGGAACGGAGCTAGAAAAACTACAAAAAATTACGAACACTGGGCCTAAGGTCCATTCACATCAACAAGTAAGGGATTCTTTTTACCGGCATTGAATACTTTTACGGGGCTATGCTGACTATAGCAGAATCCCATTCTGGTTTTTTTCCCATAATGACTTCGCATCTATCAGGGCTGTATTCCTATAAATTCGTTTAAAAAATAATTACTTTTTTTTATCATTTGAATCAGTGTTTCTCATTCATAAATTTGTAGATAAAATTTTTATCAAATTTACTGCATAGTAAAAGAAATGAAAAAAAATGAGAAGTAAATACATAAAAAGAAGTAATGGATTCAGCTAATTAAAAATTATAAATTATAAATTTATAAAATTGTAGGTATTATCAATAAAATTTTGAAATCAATTACATAATGAAGAATATTTCAATAACTTCGTTTGATTATTAAAATTAATTTCATTATTTAATTATTATTTCAATTAAAAATTCACCTTTTTACTATAGACTAATTGAAAATTAATCATTTCTAATCTTCAATAAAAAATATTTTTTCTGGCGTTTTTCTTTTCGAATTTTCTGGAAAATCAAAGTAAAAAAGACAATAAATAAATAATATGATAATCGTTTCGCAATGAATGAAAAATTAAAAATTACAAGTTCTTAAACATTTTGGATTCTGATATTTTAGATACAGGAATTTTGAAAATTTTGCATGTTTTGTAACACAATATTTAATTGACTGTCTTCCTATAAACTCGTTTCAAAAATGCTGTCTTGTTTTCTCGTCATTAGAATTCAGTGTTTTTCATTCATAAATTTACAGATGAAAATTATGTATCTAATTTTTAAAAAAATCAAAAATAAATACTTAAAAACAAGTTATGGGCATTGATTCAACTATTTGAAAATCATAAATTATAAATTAACAAAATTGTTGGAATTATCAAAAAAATATTGAAATAAATCAAAAAATGAATGATATTGCACTTACATCGTTTGAATATTAAAATTAATTTTATGATTGAATTATTATTTCAATAAAAAATTCACCTTGATACTATAGACTAATTAAAAATCAATCGTTTTTAATCTTCAATGGAGATAGTTTTTTCTGGCGATTTTTTTATTTTGAATTTTTTATCAAAATCATAGTAAAAAATTCAATAAAACTACTATAAAAAGAAAAGGTTAACAATCTGATGATAAACATTGATTTTTTTTCGAATTTTTCTACGTTATTGCCACGGTTGTAAATTTCTCATCAGCAGAACAAACTTCATATCTCATATTAGTTTTAGCTTTTGAACAAAAATAATGAAATTCCTATATGTTTTTTTTTTCAAAGTTCTCGCCTTTGATATGGGCTTTTTCTATCGTTCAGTATGAATTTCATGATTCTGTATAGAACAGTAATAAAAAGCAATATATTTAAAGCCAACTTTCACCAAATTATAAAGAACCTTTGATCTGGTAATTTTGTTCTGTATCGAATTTCGTTAACTTGAATGATGTGCGTTCTATTTCAACCAATTCCATCGCCCACACTTTATCCGAGCGCTGTAGCAAAAAAAAGTTGACGCTGCTTCAACTTTTGATATTATTTCACATGGAAAATCATATTGATAAAGTTCTACAGGTTCTCATATTGTTATTATGCTCGCTCCAGAAAACAATAAAATTTCTAAATATTTTATTTGCCAAAATTTTCAGCCATGTTTGAAATTGATTATGTAATAAATATATTTACTGCAGAATAATTTAAAATTATCAGGAAATTTATATATTACACAACGACTTTCTTTTTGGTTATACAAAATAGTGAAATTTCATGAAACAAATAAGTTTACGATTTACTATTTCTGTAAGAAATGGTGTGCTTAGAGTTCATTAATTTTTACAGATGAGACATAAAATTTGAATCCCTTTCGTTTGCCACTAGATAAAAAACTTTGTCAGTGAAATTATCATTTGGAAGCGAAAAGCCGCAAGGTAATCTATATAAATTCAATTGATCATTCTGTGTAAAGCAATTCCAGTTAGGAACTTCGTCATCGGAAAACCCAGTCAGCAAATGAAGCAATTCTGATGGGTTTTGAATAGCTGAAGCACTCGCAGGAAATGTCCTTTGATCGTTTCGGGCACTTGGTCAAATTCAAGTTGAAATAAAAAGTATTTCGTAGTCGACGAAATTCCTAGACTTCCACGTTTATTCGTGAAAGTTGAATTTATTCTATGTGACAATAGTTCAATAAATCGTGATTCTAGAATGATGAAAGTTTGCAAAAAATTTTCAAATATTGTATGGAATATGGAAAATTATTAATTTTCACTAGATATTGATAATTTTTTAATTTCAAATTTAATCAAGAATGTAATCAATGTATCTATTATCACAAAAATGATAGGGATCTCATTATAATTTTTTTGTTGAAAATTAATTTTATAAAATAAAATAAGAAACATACCATTATTTGTCAAGAATAAATAAATCTCTTACTTTTTTCATTTAATAGAAAATCTCTAACAAATCCAAAAATGTATTTGAAAAAGTATTTCGTAGTCGACAAAATTCCTAGACTTCCACGTTTATTCGTGAAAGTTGAATTTATTCTATATGACAATATTTCAATAAATAATGAATCTAGAATGAATAAAGGTTGCAGATAATTCTCGAATTTATAATCAAATATGGAAAATTTATTATTTTCACTAGATATTAATAATTTTCTAATTTCAAGTATAATCATGAATGTAATCAATGTATGATCACAAAAATGATAGGGATCTCAATAAAATTTTTTTGTTGAAAATTAATTTTATAAAATAAAATAAGAAATATACCCTTATTTATCAAGAAGAAAAATCTTTTCCTTTTTTTCATTTAATAGAAAATCTCTTGCAAATCATAAAATATATTTGATTTCGATGAACAAAGGTGTTATTCCTAATTTCTTTCGAAAAATTTATTTTGAACATAGAATTTTATTCAAATATTGAACATTTTTGTGATTATACACATCTCATTTTTAAATGTATGAGTAGTGAAGCAATATGATGAATACGTATTAAAATCTAAAATGATCCAGATTTCTATAAAATCGTTCTTCAAAAATACTTTAATATCAACTAATTTATTATTATTATATTTTATTTATTACTTACATTATATTATTATATTAACTAGATATTAATAATTTGTTGGTCGACATTTTTTTGAGTAATTTGAAAAAAAATTACATTATTTCAAAATGTTTCTCAAGCGTCAGTAATGTCTAAATTATGATAAATTTAGAAAAAAACAATTCAATGTTCTGGAATCTTTTGTACCTTCGGTTTTTTGAGAATGTTCAAAAATATTTTTAAATTGAGTTCAAAAAATACAGAGATACATGAAATTTGGAATAATCTAAAAAAATATTTTGACGATCGGAAAGTAAACTAAAAAGAGTAGTTTAATTAACATTTCTATGATAAATATAATTATTTCATACACACTGTTAGCCTTATATATTATTGATTTTTTAAACTGGTTTTTTATTTTGTCTTAAGCCACGAGAAAAAAAATCCAAGGAAGTCAAAACATTTTTCCTATAATATTTGATGTTATCCTTAAAAAAATTTATCACTTTTTAAAAGCAGAATAGTTTCATGGCAATGCAATTATTTTTGTATTGTTATGTTTATAAAAAATTCATGAGAATACATCATCATTTTGCGAAATTCCTTTAACAAAGTGATAATGTTCATAAAAAATACTAAATAAGTAAATAGACCTCCATAATATCATAATCTTTTAAGTAAAATTCAAAAATCTCCCTACAATTATTTACGCCTTTAAACTTCTCCCAAAAATTTTCACTTCATCAAATAACTTAAAAATCTCAGATAGTATCTGCAAATTAATTAAAAATCTATGGAAAATATATGGAAATTTATGAAAAAACTCTTGCACTTTTGGAAATCAAGTAGAAAAGTCGCTATCAAGTCAGACGTCAATCAACATTCGGATAATTATTATAATTATTGTATCAAGGCTGTATACTTTTTATAAATGATTTTTGAAACGTGTTTTTCATTTCCTCTCTCGAGCTATTTCCGACAATAGAATGGAAAGAAATTTTTTAGAGCTCCCCATAAAACGTGACTAGCGGTAATCGCATCCGAGCTTGAGGCGAACACTGCAGATACTCGCGTAAACCGCGGGCAAACTCTTGTTTCCCGAACATTATTTTCCCTCTTCTTACTAAAATGAATGAAAGGTTTCGCGTCAAACGAAACCGGACAATTTAAAAAGCAACACGAACGCTACATAAAAGAATGGAAGCTATATTAAAGAAAAATCGTAACTTGGTTTTTCATTTGATAAACAAAATTTTATACTACATTTTTCGAAGAAGACATATATGAAAAAAAAGTTCAACTATTTGAATAACTTTTCCAGACGAATCATTGAATGAAATTGATTTACATTTAAGAATTCTCGAATGTACTGTAAATTCCTCTACAAATTCATGAACGAAAGAATTAACATTTCCTGTTCTTCGATTCTTCTTTTTTTCTGAATTTACATCCCATTTCACGCGTTTCAGTTTGATTTTGCTCTTTTTGTAAACCCGTTGGTGATATTACGAGCGAAATCGTGTAATTTACTTTGCATTCTAGGTTTCCCTCGAGTATCATTTTCTCCGACGCGCAAGGTCAAAGGACTCAAAAAGAAAAGATGAAAATGCGGGTGCCGTTTCTTTGCATTTTAAAAGGATCGCGTGGGTTATTTGCGGATTCTCTGTTATCGCTTCGGGTTACGTTAAAGAATTGCAGTTTTAATGTAAATTCGAACTCGGAAATATGGCACTTGAATAAAATAAATAGCATTCAATAATTTGTAAAAGTTTTTTTTCGATAAAATTTCTAATTAGAAAAAAACCATACTGGAAAATGTGTAAGTTGAACACCTTACCTATATAAAAGCGGGCCGTCGATTTAATTTCCAAATTAATCAATTTTTGATTTTGGCATTACAGTTTAACTATAATAATTTTAACAGAGAATTTTTTTTTATAAAATACATGTCAAGTTCCATAATATTCTGATCATTTTGAGATGTCACAAATTTACCGAATGTAATAAACCCAGCATCATTAATTTCAAGATATGCATCTCTCGCAAAAATCAATTTTAACCACGTCATTATCGAAGTACATGGATTAATTCATAAAACTGTGCAACGAGATTTTGCAATATTGAATTTCACCTATGAAAACGTCAATTACGTGTCGGTTTGTAAATTGAAATAAAATGCAGAGATGAGTGATTATCGTGTTTTCTGGTCTTTGAAAAATTCGCCGTGAAATTTCTTGGGAATATACATCGATCACCGCACTACAGCGTATTTTTATCGAAGGGAAATTGAGTTTCATGAGTGTATCTCTCGTAGAATAAACTTCGAAACGAGTAAATAAAAATTAGTTACTGTAATAAACGTCAGATGGACAAATTTGTGAAATAAAGGATTTATAAATAAACAATTTCGTAGAATATCTAGAGATTGATAAATGAAAGAATAATAATGATTTCGTTTGTCGTAATTCGTCAAATGTTTCTATGAATATGAAAGGGAAATTTTTAAATCTATTTTGAAGGTTGAAACGATTGAAATTTAAAATTTTTCAGTGTCAGACATCTTGATTTTTTCCGGTATATTCTTATGTGAGACTCAAAACTTGACTGTAAGATAGTGAGGGGAAAAGGGGATTAAGACATAAGGGAAAAGGGTGTAGTTTAAAGGATAAAAAATTAAGTTACGGGATGGAAGTACTAATTATGCAATGTGAGCTTGCGACACTTTGCGCCCCCGAACGTATATGAAACACCACTTTTCATTTGCATTCTAAACAATCTGTGCATCCCTTATGTCGTTGAAACGGCAGACGGAAGTAGCGATTCGTTCAAAATTAAGGTAGGTATATATTAAGTCGCATTCATTATTTACCAGTTAATTTGTGGTTTGAAGAAAAATTTTTACAGTAATAACATTTTAATTATGTTTAAAAATTTTTTTTTCATTGTCCTAGATTTTTTTCGACATTCCAAATTTTTATGTAAAATTAAAAAACATTAAAGTTCACGTCTACTGTTGAAATACAAAAATTTAGTAACGTTACTCCGAAGCACTAATTATCTGTGACAATTGACAGTTCGATTTTGGGAAAAATTTTTCACATTTTTTTCTGTAAACTCCATTTTTTTCTGAGATACACCAAGAATAAGGTAAAACCTTGAAAAAACGAATTCGACGAAGCCTTTAACAAGGTATTTTCCAAACATGTTCAGACTCTAGTGATTTTGACTCTTATAAGAAATGGCAAGATTTTTAAAACAATTTGAAATTTCTTATAAGAATTCAATTTTTTATAAGGTCGACCTTAAAAAATTCAAATAAGAACAAAACTTTTTATAAAAACCAGTGACACTTATAAAAGAAAATTTTTTATACAAAAACATTTAAGCCTCGTACATTTCTTCTAAACTGAAATATTTATGAAAAATATGTTTTGTAAATATTTCTACAGGATATAAA
Organism: Platygaster orseoliae; assembly: GCA_030522825.1. Classification (NCBI taxonomy): domain Eukaryota; kingdom Metazoa; phylum Arthropoda; class Insecta; order Hymenoptera; family Platygastridae; genus Platygaster; species Platygaster orseoliae. The sequence continues at coordinate 6,751 of JAPYZL010150124.1, forward strand.
ATTTTATAAGAAAAGTTTTTATTATAAGAATCTTAAAAGTTTGACATTTTTTTTAAAACGACGAATTTCATCGTCGATGATTGAATAAATTTCTTTTTGTGGACAATTTTTAAGGGCTTCGCTAAATTCGCTATTTTCAGGTTTTAAATCATTGATGGTGAATCTCAGAAAAAATTGTCGTGTGTTTTTTCAATGTTGTAAACTTTGTCAATATAAAAATGATGGAAATTAATAAGAAAAATATCAATATTTTCACATAAATAATCTCTATATTAAAAACTATACAAATTCGTTGAAATTAATATTATTTTCCAAAAATTGATGGAAATCAATGAGAAAAACATCAATCTTTTTAAAAACCTCAATAATGAAAGTTATGCAAATTCGTTGGAATTAATATTATTTTCCAAAAGATGAATGTTCATAAAGTTTACAACGTAGACAAATCACACGAAAATTTTTTTCTGAGATTTTCCAAAAATAATGTAAAATCTTGAAAAAACAAATTCGACGAAGCTCTTAACAAGGAATTTTGTAAACATGTTTATACACTAGTGATTTTGAATCTTAAACAAAATTACAAAACTTTTATAATAATTATAAATTCCTTTGACGAATCATATTTCTCATGAGGCCGAACTAAAAAAATTAAAATAAGAAAAAAACTTTTCATAAAAACCAGTGGCACTTTTATCAAAAAATTTAAATTTTTATGAGAAAATATTTAAGCCTCGTAAATTTTTTATAAACTGAAGTTTTTATAAAAAAAATTTTTTTGTAAACATTTCTGCAGGAAATAAAATTTTATATGAAAAAATTTTATTACAAGAATCTTAAAAATTTGTACTTTTTTTAAAACGATGAATTTCATCGTCGATGATTTCATGATTTTTTTTTGTCAACGATTTTTTGGGACTTCGCTGAATTCGCTATTTTGTAGTTTTAAGTCATTGATGATAAATCTCAAAAAAAAATATTTTTGTAAGATTTTTCAACGTTTGAAACTTTGTGAACATGTTAAAACTTGGATTTCATTTAATCGAAATGATCTTGAATTGAATTTGATTTAATTTAATTCGAATAATTTTATGAATTAAATTTTTTCAATTTGTAAATTTAATTTAATGTAATTAATTTTAGAAATTAAATTTTTAGAAATTTGTATACTTGATTTTAATGAAATTATTTTATAATTTAAATTTTTTCACATTTGTAAATTTGATTTTATTTAAATAATTTTCTTAATTACATTTTTTTAAATTGGTGAATTTTTTCACATAAATTTATTTACATAAATTAAATTTGATAAATTTAACTTCATGGTCATGAAATGCTGCGTTTTCTCAGGAATGTATAAAACCTTTTTATAATTTTAAGAGGTTCTGAAAGATTCTCAGACTAAAAATATTTAAAATTCAGAGCATTTTGTTCAGGGTATAATAATATTGTTACACACAAGCTGCGAATCAGAAATCAAGAAATGTGAATATAGAGTATATGAAAATTCGAATTATTGCTCAAAATAAGAATTAGTAAATATAAATGTTCTTCGATATGAAAAAAGAAAGTTTTGAAATCTTTTTGTATATGCACATTTTTCAATTTTCAAAAAAAATTACAAACTTGAATCCTAGAAATGGTAGAGTTTTTTTCGAACGTTTGATTCTAACACCAAAAAAGTCTCATCTTACCACTCCGTAATCAAATTCGAATTTGATATATAAAAATTTCAAGGCAATTTTTTTTTCAAATCATGATCTAAAAAATTCAGTAACTTTCAATAATTTTTGTACTGTAAATTTTAGAAAACGTTTTCTCTTATCTCAAGTTGTTCAGCATTATTTTTGAAATTTGTTGACACATGCATCAAATTCGATAATAGAATTACAACACTTGAAACATACGTCTGAAATTCAGAGAATTCATTTCTGAGGCTGATCAGAAAATTAAGAATCCATGATATTCAAACCTTTTTATGTATAGTGTTAAACCTGATTTACTGAAAAAAAGGTATAAAAATTTAGAACATTTCTCAACTATAATGAAATTTCAGGAATATTTTTATTACATTAAATCTTACAATTGTAGGATAATTATTAATAAACTAAACAATTTTTAAAACATAGCTCAACCAAATCGAACTCATTTTTGAATTACTGAAATACACAATTGAAGTTTGGCATATTTAATTATTTTAAGTCCCACCAAAAGAAAGTTTATTCATGAAAATTGTTAATTCTTGAGCTTGACATAAGATGAATAAGCAAACAAAAATCATGTAGATAAAAATTGTTTCCTTTCACGCCTTCAAGTAAAAATAACATTCATTCTTAACATTGTTTTCGTTCCAAGTCTAAAAAACCCTGAACATAAAATTTATTACAATAAAACAGGTACAAAATTCAAAATAATACACATTCAAAAAAACTTTACTTTATTAAATTTCAACGAAAATTCAATTTTCCAAGCTTTCAGAACTAAAAGCACGAGTCTCTCGAAATATTTGACATTAAAAACTAAATCTTTACGACAGGAATTTCAAAAAGTTCCTGGCAAGATGTCCTTACAATTGTGATAATAAAATTTTCATGACACAATTCACAACCTGTCTCACAAAAACGCCAAAAACTGAAAAAGATGCAAATGAAATCTCATTTCCCAAACAGTATATAAAAATAAAAGTCAGCTCAAAAAAGCCTGCATAATCCTCGAAAACGAAGACGACGCAAAGGAAGTGGATTTCACGTCGCTCAATGTTTATTTCCACGACACGTATGAATCTCATTACAAGTCCGCGCTTTTGAGCATTTTTTCTCCGCGGGCGGAAAAAGACAGCTAATTGCATAAATTCGCGAGCAAGCGTCGAAAGAACCGGTGAAAAACGCGGAAAAAGTTCAACGAGACAGCTTATCAAAACTCTTTAACTTGCACTATAATGGGTATTACAGCTCGAAATTTTTCAGATTGCTGAGGAAAGAGGATGAGACGCAGAATATAAATGCCTCTGCGTTCAAGAGATCCGTTGTAATGCTCGGACGAAAGGGTTATTATTTATTCTTTTGTCAAGGAAACCACGAACAAGAAAAATCCTGTATTATCGAGAAATCGTGAAAATAAACAATAAGTTTATTTTATTTCATATTTCATGTTAAATATAGATAATTATTTATTTAAAATTCTTGATTATTATTTATATTATTTTTATTCGTTTTAAAAGATTATTAATAAAAATCCAAACTTACTCAGTTTAAGATGATAAATTTTTTTTTTATTACTTCAAATTTTTTGATACTTTTTTAAATATTGTAAAATTAAAAAAAAATGGTTTAAACTGAAAATGAATTCTTCACTTTCTTGAAAAATAATTTTCTGTAAGATAACGTGTACAGGTAAAAAATTAAAACCTTTTTTCACATACCAATATATCCTCTTCGTTCATTTCGGTCTAGTAAAGACACGCCACACATTCATTTTCTGTTTCTCTTGATTTTAAAAATGGTAAGTCGTGAACAGAAAGTATCGGAAGTCGATAAACGAAGTTTTGGGGCCATGTAATTTGTCACGAAACATTTCGTAAGAAGAAAATCCGTTACATCCTGTTACAAATTTATGCAAAAACTTAGGTCATTAAAAGCAACTCGACCACGAAAATTATGTACCAAGTTTCACGAAACAAAAATCTATACCACTTTGTGAAATTGATCGGGAATAAGATTTTCATCTGGTTTTCTCCGTTCCAAATTGCAATAACTTTTTTCTTTCCACGAAAACCATATGTGCATACCTACATAATATACAAATAAATACAAATAAAAAACAATAATCATTCTTCATTTGGAATAAATCAAAATATATCACGTTAGTATAATACTGACACTTATTCTTGTTCGAGATTTCGTAGGTGAAGCAGAGAAAGAGTAATTTCGCACTTTGCTCGTGAGCGTCGAAAATCTCTAAGGCTTAATCGATAATTAGCGGAGCTTAATTGCTCCATTTTGCTAAGAGGCACCAGAGATAACATTATCCCCATATAACAATCAAGGATCTCATCCCTGAATGGCCCATTACACTACCGCACGTGATCTTTTGTTCGCGAATGTACACTTCGCATCTCCAATTGATGGCACTTATCATTACACCTACCTCAGCCAAATTAGATTCGATTCAACTTTTATTTAAGCAAATAGGACAAAATCGATGAATTTCACAGAGAAAATGTTAAAAGTTTGGTATTAGAAAGTTTAATTCATCTCTTCCTTGATTCATTGAATAATTAATTAATTCTTGTAAAAAGGGTGGCACATTTGAAACTTTAACAGAGGTAGCAGGTTTTCATATACGACATAACTTAGGATGCATGACCTTAAAAAAAGCTAAAACTTCATTTTTTTCGTGGAATTCTATATACGTTTGTACAATTTGCGCGTTTGGCTACGATTGGTCGAAAAAACATCGTCCTCGTTAATGAACGAAAAAAAACATGGCTCCGCTATACACAATAGCTATTCATATATCTACAAGGGAGTGGCCCAGATTTCTATTAGGGTGGGGGGGGGGGAGCAAAAAATTTTTGTCATCGACCGAATCGAAAAACGATATCATTTGTTGATGTCTTATTATGTCGAGATATACATAACTAATATTATGATAATAATATGACTTATTATTATGATGAGAATTTGATAAACCAAATTAGAATTCGATATATGAAACTGCATTGCCAATTTTCAAAAATGGACATAAATCTACGAAAATTTTATGAGATCTTTAAACTATGAAACTTAGATATCAAGTTAAAAAAAAATTAAGACAGAAGTTCATAAAAATACCAGAGAATCTTTCGTCATACGATTTCTGAAAAATACTGAAAGTTATTGAATTTTATGAAAAAATTGCGTTTCTGAAAAATCTGCACAAATGGCAATGTATACAAATACTAGAAAACGATAAAAAAATTCTATAAATACTGAAAACAAAAGACAATTCAAGGAATACAAGAAAAATACTCAAATTAACGTAGACTTACTTATCCTCAAAATCTATGAAATTTAAAAAATCTATCTATAATTGCATTTTAGAGCATATAATTTTTAGAATTAATTTATAAATATCTACGAAAATACTAGAAATATGGAAAAAATACTTATAAATCCTTTTGATTTTCGTAAATAGACAAAAATGCGAGAAATACTGTAAAATCTTTTCATACTCAAAAACTATACAAAGAAAATTTTCTTCACAATATTCTTTTACGAAAAATAGAAGAAAGTGTTGATGATAACAAAATAATTCATTAAAATAACAGTATTATAAAAAAAATAAGTAAAATTTAAAACAAGTCCAGAATTTTTAGTTTTTCTAACCCAAATTGATAATTATTATAACTATAGAAGAAATTTTTCTGAAATGAAAATATATTCATAAATATTTGTCTATACAATATAATGAAATGTTTTTTAAGCAATAAAAATGTTCAATGTTGCTAACAATGATAAATAATAAATAATAAATAATATAGCTAACAAGAAAATTTCAACAAATAGCATATTAAATACTTCAAACCTGTGTACTATGATTTCCTCAAAAATTTCAAATTCAAGGGAGACATAAAAGATACTAAAAATTAACGAAGACCTTATTATCCTCAAAATTTATGACATTATCAAAAATCTATCAATATTTGAATTCTAGAGCATATAATTTTTACGAATAATTGATGAATATCTACAAAAATACTAGAAATCTGAAAAAACACTTAAAAATCCTTTTGATTTTCGTAAATAGACTAAAATGCGAGAAATACTAGGAAATCTTTTCAAATTAAAAAGCTAAATGAAGAAAATTTTATCAACAATTATATAATTTCACAAAAAATAGACCAAAGTAATAATAAAAAAAAAATGTTTCATAAAATAACAATACTTATTAGAAAAATCACTAAAATTCAAAACAAGTCCAGAATTTTTGGTTTTCTAACTCAAAATAATATTTATTACAACTTGAAGAGAATTTTTCCTGACATGAAATTATATTTATGAGTTTTTGACTATACAATATAACTAATTATTTTTAAAGCAATAGAAATGTTAAATATTGCTAACAATGATAAATAATAAATGATGAAGCCAACAATAAAATTTCAACCCTATAGCAGATTGAATACTTAAAATCTCTGTACTATGATATTCTCAAAAATCTTAAATTCAAGGGAGACTTAAAAAGTACTTACAATTATCGTAGACCTAATTATCCACAAAATCTATTAATCTATCGAAAATCTATCCATATTTGCATTCTAGAGTATATAATTTTTAGAAATAATTTTTAAATATCTGGGAAATCACTATAAATCTAAAAAATATGAAAAATCCTTTTGATTTTCATAAATAGACAAAAATGCGAGAAATACAGTAAAATTCTTTTATACTCAAAAAATACATGAAAAAAATTTTCTTAACAATAATATTATTTCATGAAAAATAGACAAAATTGATAATGATAAAAAAGTAATTTTAAAAAAGCAATGCTAATTGATAAAATCAGTAAAATTCAAAACAATTCCAGAATCTTTAGTTTTTCTTACTCAAAATAATAACTATTATAACTTTAGAAGAATTTTTTCTGAAATGAAATTATATTCATAAATATTTGACTATACAATATAACTAAACATTTTTGAAGCAATAAAAATGTTGAATATTGCTAACAGTGATAAATAACAAATAATAAATAATATAGACAACAAGAAAATTTCAACACTATAGCATATTAAATACTTGAAATCTGTGAACGATGATTCTCTCGAAAATCTTAAAAAATTTGTTGTATAAAAATCCAAAATAAAATCATAAACTCCGTCAGGTTGTGAAAAAATACTAAAAGCAAGAGAAAAAAAAGTTTTCAACTCAGCTGATCTAAAATCACAAAAATTGAATTCTAATAAATTTAATATGAACATAAAAGAATACACAACTTTTGACTCGAAAAAAATTGTAAAATCGTACTTTCGTTACCACATCTTCAAAGATAAAAAATTATAAAATCCTGAAGTACATGTAAGTGTATTTTTTTTTTTTTTTCGAAAAACTCCTCCCGAAAATATTTTCTACCTACGCCTTTGAGTCAAACAATAAAAAATTTTACACGTCTTACACGTTGCTCAACACAATGTGAAATTTTTTCGTTGCTGTGCATGAATTAAAAAACTCGCTGGTGATAGTTGAGTTATAAAATACAATATTATTCATCCATGCGATTCCATTACGATCAAACCCATTTTTTTACAAAACCGGTATATACAAGTCGCTGCGATGATAGTAAAATGATTGTCATCGCATAGCCTAGTGGTAAAAGCACGTAAATCGAAGAAATCCCCGAAAAAGCTCCAAAGTCGAGACTCTGTAGTAGTAAATTAGCAGGGCGTCAGTACGAGGCGCTGAAACAGGTGGAATCTTTGGAAAGTTAAACCGGAAACGCGAATCCTTGCGGCTGGCGTCGCTGCAGAAGATGCCACGCGTCGTCGTGCTCGCGCACTATGTTTACCCGCGAATCGTCGCGACCTTTTTGTTATCTCAGTGACTCCGACGTCGCAGTCCCATGGGACGTTAATCTTGAGCAACTCGCGACTCGAGCGCTAAGTGAACTTGCAGCGCACATAAATAAGGCCTGTTTTATGTACCATCAACTGACGGATGCTCGTGACGCTTCGGCGAGTTTCTCGAAGTTGCGTGGTCTGAGTAAATATTTGGGGATGGTGAAATTTCGAAATTTCAATTGTACAGGAACATGTCCGCGTAAAGGACATGTTCGTTTGAAACAATCAATTGTTTATATCGAAATGTCAATATATGCAAAAAATTTCTACCATCAAAATAATCACAAATGCATAACTAATAAATCTCAAACAGCAGCTACTAAAAAAGACTTGTCTATTTATTTAACGTTTTTAATGAGAAAAAAAGGATTGAAATATTTTCTTTGTTTCAACGCAAAACAAAGGACTCGGTGCCAAGCAGAAACAAGGCTGGAGTTAATAACTTCCTTATTAATGCGGGATCAAACCACCATTAAAATCCATCGTGGGGCGCGTGCATTTTTCGTGGTTTAACGCAGGATCTCGTTGAAAGCCGGACTTTGTTCTGCAAAACTAATTTGCAGCAAATGAACAGTTTTAGGATTAAAAGGCCGTCAATTAAGTACCGTATTCCCTGCGTTGTTTTCCTTTGAGCTCGTAATTTCAACACCTTAAAAAGTAGGTAACGTTGAGAAAATACTCTTTGTTTATCATACGTAAAATCAATGTAGATTTTTTTTTATTTAAACACAATTTGTTGATTGAATTTAGTTTTTTGAAGACACTTTTTCAAAAAATTATTCTTTTTTGCACCGGAGGTATCAATATTTTTCTTTTGTTGAATATTTTTCAATCAAGGCATCTGCAATGATTTCGTCGATTGTTTTGGACTTATAAATAAATTTTTTTTAATTTATGAACGTACGATTGAATAAACAATTGAAAATTTATACTTTCCCGAATTGGTAACGATTCTTTTATACCATATAATGTTATACCTAGTCAGATTTTGGAATTAAAAAAGACTGGATTTTCACACTTATGTTAATTCATAAACATCTTTTATCTCATATTATATGTATATTATGTATTTAATTCTATATTGCAAATATTTACTGTGATCAAATATTTTTGGGAGGCTGAGAATCTGATAAAAAAATAACATTAGGGCATAATCTTTATTCCTATCGTTTTTTCAAAATATTTTTTGACGCCCTAAAAACAGAAACTCAAAGTATTGAATTTGTGAATTTTTCAATTTTTCCAATGAAATTATTACGTATTTAAATGAAACAAATTTTACTTATTTTGTAACGCTTTAAATTTTGTCGTTCTGGAAAACATTTTACTCTCTCCAAAATATCGATTACTACGTCTTAAAATATTTTGATTGCTTCAATATTCATAATTCATAATCAATTTTTGAAATGGAACTTCTTTTCCCGGGGGGTGAATCCGTAACGACAGCGTCACGCTGTCGAATTGGCGAAAAGATGGCGTTTGGACGATAGAGATAATTTACAAATATCATAAAAAATTAATGAAGATTTGGTAATTGTTATTGTAAAAATTTTTTTCCAAAATTTATTTTTTCAAAAAAAATTTTTATTTTTGGGTTGCTAATTAAGGATTTCCTATTGTTTATATAAAATTATTTTGTTCAAGCAAATTATTAAAACAAATTTCGAAACAATTTTATTTTTACAAT
>JAPYZL010150130.1:0-11465 GCA_030522825.1 Platygaster orseoliae
GCGCGCCCGCATCGCTCGCAACGAATCTGGTAAAATCGCGTCAAAATCTAACTCGCATTTGCGTTCAACTCGCTGTATTTTCGAAAGTAATAGTTCGATCTAGTTGATATTTTCTGAAAAGTTGCTCTCTATGCTAATGATCAACTTATTTGCGGGAAGTTTACTGTAGCTCAAACTTCCTCGATCACTTTTTCTGTCCGAAGCTCGAAAAACATGGTCTTCGCTTCGGATTAAAAAAAACTATTTAACAATAAATAAAACCTTTTTTTGCAAGCACTTTCGTCTCCGCTAGAGATTCACGAGTAGAAAGCAAAAAAGAATTTTGCGATCCGTTAATTAATTAATATTTTGAGGCGAGTTGATTGAAAAAAAAACATGGTTTTTATGCTTCAAAACTAACACACTTTTTATTAATTTACTCGAAAAGTTGCAACGTTATAAAAAATTGTAAACAGAAACTAATATTAATTTTTCACGAGCTATAAGACCATGCTTTTTGTTTTTTCGAATTTCGATTTTCGATTTTTGAAGATGAGATCACGAGGCGGACAATACTTTTACAGATTTTCGCGCAAAAAAAAAATTTTTTTTCTTGGAAAGTAAAATTTTTTTTCATTATGAAGTTAGAATTGCAAAACATTTTTCAATTACAAAAGACATATTTTATTGTGTTGATTGGGTTGAAAAACTTGATGTAAAGTCAAGGATTTCTGAAAATTCAGTATATTGTCCTAAATTACCAACATTTTCTGAAACTTCACAACGAATAAAAATTTTTCAAATATTTTCTAAAGAGCAATATTATATATTTAGTGTTGTCAGTGGCGAATGTATAATTAATAATAAAACGATTTTTGAGCAATTTATCTTTATTTTGAATTATGTTCGAGAATTTCTGAAAAGTGCATAAAATTTTTTTCATTTTGGAGTTTTTAGAAATTTTTAAAACTTCTTTTGACATCCTACTTCTCTTAATTTTTGACTTCATGATCACGAATAAAATTTTGTTTAATGAAAAAAAAGTTGAATAGTTTTCAGTCATTTTCCATTACTTCTGAGAAATATATTATTGAACATGAGAATTTAATTACTGAATTTGTAAAATCTGAATGAATATTTGCCTCGTAAAAAGTTTTCAATTAATTAAAAGCGCTAATGGGTATAATTTTTTTGTTCCAGAACACCCAGAAACTTGGGAGAATATTGTCAATTTTATCCGCATTAAGAAAAACTTCCAACATGGATAAAATGACTCTGTGTTTAGATGTCATTCCGTTTTTGTTTGACATTTTGAATCCGCCTCTTCGCTCAGTTTCCGCGCAATTATACACTCTCACGGAAAAACAGGAATTAACGAGGCTCATCAACATAATGCTCGATTTTGGTCTTCACTTTGTCCAAGAGAAAAAAGTCGACGGTGGCTACGAGTATAATGTGGATCCGTGAGTGTTTTTTTGGATTCGTAACCCAAAGATTTTCGTAATTTTGATACGATTGGAGATAAAACTGAAAAAGCAAAGAAATGAAGAATTCGAATTTCAATTTCAAAACTTCATTCAAAAATGCGAAGTTTAGTGTATTTTGAAGCCATTATTTGAGACGTTTGAAAATTAATACTCAATAACATAATTTTTTGATAAACTAGTTTTTGGATTTATTGATTTATTTGAAACAAATAAAAATGATCTATTTTTATTAAACCATGAAAGTTTATAACGAAATTCACATATAGAACTAAGATTTGGTTTTAATTTTTATTTTCTTAATGAAAATTGCTATTTTTATTTAAAACACGAACCTCAATCTCTCTTGATTGCCAGTGTTTCTAATAAGTTATTTAAGGCCCAATTACTATGTTTCTGAAGTTCCAAACGTCTAAAAATAATATAACAAATAGTTATCGACGTTTAATATTATTTAATGTTAATAATTTTTTACAATTTTTCATTTATGTCTTAGGTGAAATAAAAAACTAATTTTTTTTTGTTTCCTTTTATTTCTTTACGTTTGAAACTTCATGCACGTTGATTACTTTTTTTTCTGTTGCAGAAACATTTATTTGGTAGGAATTTTCCCCGACTGCAAAACACGTCGATCGCTGCCTTACGCTGTAAAACAAGTAGCTATCCAAGAATTAGAAATCGAGCGTTTGAGACGCGTTGCTGCCATGTTTTCCCACAACGCACCTGCACAAGAAAAAACTTCGAGAAAAACTACGAGTGAATTGCCCAAAAGCCAGCCAGTGCCAAGTCAGAAATTGACTCTGATTCCAGTGAAGAATGTTAAGGTGAGTGAACTAAATAACATAGGTTGAATCTACAAATTTTATTTTATAGGTTTCAATATGTCAGAAAATTTTTGTATAATAATGGTTACTTTAGGAAATCTGTGGATTAAAATTTTTTCAACAGTTACTAAGAATGTAATTGCAAAAAATCCTGAAAAATAGATATATAACAAATAGAATTTATCGTCAGTTCTCTAAACGTATGAAATTATTTATGAAGAGCAGTGTTCATAACTTGGTGGTGCCGTAGTGCCAGGATCACAACATCACAAACTTTTTTTAACCGAATTTTGGCAATTCTTGCAATAATTTCGAAATATAATTATAGAAATTGAATAAAAATAATAACTTTTCATTCAATTTCTAAAATTATACTTCGAAATTATTACATTAATTTCCAAAATTTCGTTAAAATGAAATTTGTGATGTTGTGATATCTGGTGATATCGGCACCCTGGTATTACCGAGTTATGAACACTGATGAAGAGTTTCAAAAAACTCAGAATTCCTTTAAAAATTTGAAGACAGCTGAAAAATAATCAAAAGTTATAATAAAACTGAATGAAATTTTTTTTATAAATATTTAAAAATATATAAATTAGCAAAAATCTCAGGTTTATGAAAATTTTGTAAAGTGCACAAGAGTGTTTTGATAATGAAATTATGGAAAAAAATTGGCTGATATCAAGAAGTTCTTGAAGGATCTTTGAAAAACTTTGTGAGATAATTTCACTCTGTAAATTCATGGGATGGAATACATATATCAATGTATATATAAGAATTATATGATGATACTTTTTTTTATAAAATCTATAAAAATTAAAAAAATTAATTTAACTTTGAGCTCCAGAGCATCAAATTCTGGAAATCTATAATATTTTTGGTGAAAATATCATCAATAGATCAATATTATATAAAATTTGACATATTATGATCAAATGTTTATATTGAAAAGTATTCACCGATAATAAAAATGATATTTTCAATTTTTCATATTCAAAAAATATACATATTATATACAAAAAACATGAATTAACATGCCTGTTGCTAAAAAAAAAGAAAAAAATGTGAGAAGTTTTTAATTTTAATCCAACACTGAAAAATCAATTTAGTTGGCTCAAACAAGCGTTTGGTCGTTATTGGACTAACCAAATATTTGGTTCACTTAAATAAATTTTAAGTTCAGATAAACAATTTTTTTTGGACTCCAAAATATTTTTAGTTTGAACAAACGAATTCAAGTTAGCAGGAAGGGTAATTTTTTTGACTAAAACAAAATTTGTTTCACAATAAAATTTTTTCGTCTGAACTAAAAATTTATTCAAGCGAACCAAATTGGTTTTTCAGTGAATTTAATTTCATTTATTACAGCATCAATTGAAAAACATTTTTTTCATTAAATTTATTTTTGCATAGAGGACTTGAAAGTATTAAAAAAAATGTTGATTATTGTAAAAATATTTTCATCTGAGATATTTTTTTATCAACCTGATCTCAGGTTGAAAACTCCGTGATTGCGTTGATTTTTGCATGTATTGTATTTAAGGTATAACTTCCATGAGTGAAGTTAGGTGCAAGAAAATATTGTTCTGGCCGATTTCAGGGTATCGTGTAGTTTTCTTGCGTGGCAACATCGTATGTGCTCTCTCTCTTTATTAGTGTTTATTAGAGGGAGAACACTGCATACCATAATATGCTTGCATATGTGTGTACACTGTTGCCAAGTTTGTTGCTACAATGAAAGTGTAAAATTTATTGTTTTTTTTTCCATTTTTGCCAAAAAGGGACGGTAAATCTTCATGCTCTTTGGCTTATCTATCAAGGTAACTGTTTCAGCATAAAGACGCAAATTTTAAGACAAATCCTGCTCACGGTTTTTTAAAAAACTTAAAAAAACTGCTTTTACCCATAAGACTCAATGTAATATTATGTAAAGTTTAGTAATTTATTACAAAAAAATGGTACAGTAATAGTGCTAAGAACACCAAAGTTTTCATTCGATTTTTTTATAAAATATCCTGTTCAAAATTCGATTTATAGAGGTAATACCTTAAAATTTGAGTCAACTACGAAACATCCAAAACTCAACGCAACCAGAATTCTCGATCTGACAAAGTTTCCTCGTATAAGATCCACCTTTACAGGATGTTTCAAATCATTCAAGAATTTCGTTCCGCGGCAGACGCGACGTCGTCGAAATACGTAACGAGCGAAGCGAGGCAATAATACTGCGAGTTACACCGTTACACACGTAACGAGGCACGTATGCCATGGTAGCTACGTATAGAAGCCCGCGTACGTAAGTAGATGCGAGATAGGTAGATTGGCGAGCGCCCGGGGCTAAAGCAGCCCCGGAGGTCGGGCTATCATAATATAGATTAGCTCATATGGCTCTCCCCTTGTGTTAGCTCGGATCTGGCTCATTGCCTCGAGTGCTCCGGGATTCACTATTCATACACGCGACAATTAGATAGGCATTACTACGTATATACTTGGGTGCGCGGGGCGGAAGGGGAGGGGTACGCTGTGCGGGTGTAGAGAAAGAGAGAGAGAGAGAGAGCGGGAATAAAGCTGGGAGGGGGTGGAGCGAGAGGGGTGCCTTGAGGAGTCAACCCCTAAGCCAGTGTAAACACGTTTTAATAGAGATTCGCTCGAGCGGCTATAATAGTCTTGCGGATGTAGCGGCTTGTCTACTACCCCCTTCTTACCACCTCCCCAATCATCCCTCTTCCTTCATCCCCAGCGCGCACCCCAAAGCTCCACCTTTATCATTTTCTTCTTTTTCCCGTTCGCGCGCACCCCCGTCCCCCCTCCCTCATCCTTCTTTTCTTTTTGCTTTTTCTTACCCACCCCTTGACTTGGTCGCCCCCTTTTCACCCAAGTCGCTCTAGTTTTGCACTCTCTTTCATTAGCTCTTCTTTCTTTTACTTAGCCTTTATTATCAACACGATTTTCTGTCGCCGTTAAATATGGCCTGGGTTCCGTGTGCAAATTTCAACATTGGGTTGGGGTGATTGGAGAGTGGAAATTGGAAACGTTTGGCTAGTTAGAGGCGAGCATTTTTTCCCTAGCGATGAGGAATGTGGTTTTGGTGTAGTTTGGATTAGGTTTGTGACTTTGAAATTTGATTTTGGGTGTTTGAGAGGTTGAGATTGTAGTTTGGGCGCCTGAATAATATTGAATATATTTGTAAGGGGATTGTGGTTGAGGTGAGAAAAAATTGCACATTTTCATCGATTTTTTTAGGGTACCCAATCACTTTCCCGAAAGCAGTTTCCCGATAGACTATTTTCCCGACGACCTTTTTCTCGATAAACAGTTTTCCCGACAACGATTTCCTGATAGCACTTTTCCCGACACACTTTTCCCGACAAACAATTTACCCTACAACATTTTTCCCGACACTGCTTTTCTATTCTTTCATATGAATAGACAGGTACTGGATCAGTTTTTCTAAAAAGTTTTCAAAAGTTATTATTTAATTATAATAATTAAAAAATGTAAATTTACGGTCCAACAATCAAAATAATAAAATTTATTGTAAAAGCATGTCTTCTTTGATTAAAAAAAGAACACTTTTTTATTTTTGGGAACAGTCTGTCGGGAAAACTGCGGTCGGGAAAAATATGACTGAATTCAATCATAGGATTTTTGTCGTGAACATAGTCTGTCGGGAGAAGTGCTGTTGAGATAAGTGTTGTCGGGAAAAGTGTTTGTCGGGAAAAAGATCGTCGGGAAACTACATTTGGGAAAATGGACGGCAACTTTTTTTAGAGCTTTTGAATGTGATATATTTGTGTGTTTTTGGTGATATTTCAGTCCTGAAGATGGCTATGTTGTGATAACCGAAATGTTGAAAAAATAAAAATAAGCTTGACTGGGAAAACGAAGTGAATTAGCTTTTTTTATTAGTATCTTGGTAGTTTTTGGGAATTTATTGGAGAATCGTAATGTCTAGATATATTCTGCCTTCTAAAATAGTTTACGTCAATGAGTGACGGTAACAGTATTGCTTTTTGAAATTTTTATATTGAAATAATTCTAATCATTGAATGATTTAATAAAAGTCTATTTTAGAGAAATTTCATAACATTTAGAGATCGGTTTTAGGAAAATTTAGTTCATTTTAGTTTGTATTTAGCAAAGATGATTTTTTGAAAGTTTGATTAGATGAGATAGATTATAATTTAATTAAAAAAAATTTTAACTATTCTAAGCATTATAAAATAGTATGTCTCTTTTGGAAATGAAAATCAATTTGTAAACCATAACATTTTAGTTTTAGAAAAAATAAATAAATAAATAAATAAAAGAAAAGTTGAAGTTAATTATTTGTTGCTTTCAGAGTGTGAAAAAATATTAAGATTTGACTTATTCTTCGTCGGGGCATTTCACTAAAGCACACAGAAAAAAAACAATTTGTTGGGGCAACGAAAAAATAAGCTTCTGCTGCAAAAAATTCGTTGACAAGTTGTGTTGAAACAGCATATCTTTTTGCTGCAGTAGCTTATTTTTTTCTTGTCTCAACAAATCTTTTTTGCTACCAGAGTACAATTACTATGCAATGGAATTTTATCCATAATGATTGTGCTCTGGCAACAAAAAAGATTTATTGTGGCAACAAAAAAGCTACTGCTGCAAAAAAATTTGTTTTTTCAAGTTGGGTCGAAACAGCACATCTTTTTGCTGTAGTATCCCAGGTAAAAATAAGTAGATCTTTTGATATCTACATGAAATCTACTGTAGATCTACTTAAGTAGATGTACAGAGATCCCAGATTTGGGTACATCTCTATAGATCTACGTAGATCTATAGAGATCTGCATAGATGATGCGAGAGATGAAAGATAGAGATCTACTTGTAGATATACGTAAATCTACAAAGATCTACCAGCAGATATATAAAAATGACCAAGATCAACAAATAGATCTATAAAGATCTTCATAGATCTACCAGCAGATACATGGAAATGACCGAGATCAACTAATACATCGTTGAAGATCTTCGTAGATCTACCAACAGATTTATGGAAATCAACCGAAATCTACAAGTAGATCTACGAAGATATACTGAGATCTAGTAGTACATCTATAAGAATCTATGGTGATCTACAAGTAGATATACAGAGATATACAGATATACCTGTGGATCTTTGTAAGTCTACGGTTATCTATTGTAAGATCAAATGAGATCTATAGACATCTATAGTAGATATCTAAAGATCTCCTACAGATATCCAGAAATCTATTGTAGATCTCCAGATATCTACTCATTTTTACCTGGGATTTTATTTTTTTGTTGGCTCAACAAATACTTTTTGCTACCGGAGTATAATTCCTATGAAATGGAGTTTTAGTCATAATGATTGTGTTTTGAAAACAAAAAAATAAGTTACTGTTGCAAAAAAATTCGTTTCGTCAAGTTGTGTTGAAATAGCACATCTTTTCGCTGCTACAGCAAATCCTTTCTTTCCATGCACCAATCACTACTAAAAGTACTCATTGATTTTGCACTGTTTTTAAACTACAGTCACTGAATAATTAGTGAAATTCCACTGTTTAAAAGTGGTTGAAAAGATCGCTGAAAAAAACAGTGATGATTCCACTGTCTGAGATCAATAGAGACGGGTATTAACTGAGGAAACAGTGGTTTAGAAGAGTATGACTGAAAAACCAGCGACTATTCACTGTTTGTCAGTGGTTGAATAATTTATAAAAAAATGTGAATTCCACTGTTTCGGATTCAGAGAGTAAGACGCATCATGAAAATTATAGTTACATGGGAAACAAACGTCTAAAGGGTGGGCGGTACGTCCAGATTGCGACGTCCGGCGTCCCGACGCTGCTGAACGTCCCGGGAATCAATAGCCTGCAATCCCCTTAGTCGCGCGCGACGCCTCTGCGATTATGCGAGCCCCTAAAAAGCTGTATAAGCTGTATAAAGCCGTCCGAGCACACACTCGATTCGGCTAGTATCACTATTCAGCGTTTTGCCGTGTTGGCAAGAACGCGGACACGTGCCGGCCCCATATTCCAGCCTCGTGCGCACTACCGAAAGATCTCCTAATGTAGCCGCTATTAGGATGTTTGTGTACGCGGGTCGAAGCTGCTCGCTTTCATCGACCGGAAACGCGGGGCAGGATAAGAACAAGACGAAGAGCCGCTGCTTCCATTGTCCGGCTAAGCACGCTAAGTGCTCCCGCCGATCAATCCTTCTCGCCCTCGCAACGAATTCAGGAAACCCGGAACAATCGCGAGTTTCCTAACCTGGAAATTCGGGAATTTCCATTTTAAAGAGCTTACCACACGTTCTAGATTGGTTTTTGAAATTATTTTAAGTAGTGTTAAGGTCAATTTTTCGGTATTTTATGAGTTAGATGGTTTATTATTCAAGACTCAAGACCAATCAGATAGTCACTGACAATATTATTGATTTTTTAAAATTATTGGAATGAATAGAAAAATTAGTTTGATCTCTGATAGAAAATGATTGACACACTTTTCGGTCATTCATGTTTGCAACAACAAGATGTATCAATTATAGCACAATCAAAGTTCAATCGTGTATCAGCCAGAGAATTAGAAAATAATGTAGTTTTGTGCCGATGCATCTTTGAGTAATATTTGAGGTTTATTTATATCAATTATTTGATTTGATTAATTAATTGAATTAATTTAAATCAGTTAATTGAGATTTATCGAACAGGCAAACTAGGCAGCTGCCTATGGCGGAAAAAATTGAGGGGTGGAACATTTTTAAGGAAATTTTCAAAATTTGTTCGATAAACAAAAAAAAAACTTTGAAAAAGTTCGATAGTATAATATCTTTTAATCGAGAACGCTAATTGTATATTTGAATTTTATGATACATTATTAAAAACTTTTTCGCGCCCCACGAAATAATTTAACTTAGATTAACGAATTCTGCAGAATTCGAAATTTTGATTTTGAGGTTCATATAAAAAACGGTTAATATCTAGAAAATTTTCGACGTTTTTCAAATTTTAACGGAATGTTGGGAATAACTGAAATTTTCAGAGTAAAATTATTGAATTTGTTGAAACATCTTTATTTACGTACTTTCTTAGTTTTACTTTTAATACATTTATCAATAAATTTCGTCGAGCATTTTTTGTCTCGAATTTTCAGAACGCTGAAAATTTCCATATATTTTAAAATTTTTTAACTTCAAGCATTTTCCAACTATCATTAGTTTATAAATTTACATCTCTTAAGTTCCAAACATTTAAAAATAACGCAAGAAGAAAAAAAATTGTTCTTTCATCCCTAATAATTAAATCAATCCGTAATTTTAAATATTTATCAAATATTATTTAACTTTTCTTACTATTTTTAACTTTAATTATGGGTGGAAATGGAAAATAAATTTTTTCAAATTTTCTTTTATCTCATAAACTTTTGGAACTTGAAGCACATGAATTTCGCGAAAGCTCTACCGTTTGAAAAATATTCTAAATGTAACGAAATTTTTGAGTTTTATTAATCATACAAGAAGATGAATAATATTCATAAAAATGAGTAACTTTTTATAACATTGAAATTCTTGCAATCTTCGAAATTTTCAAATGTCTGACATTTATTTACTAATCAAATTTCTACAACTTTGAAAATTGCTTGAATATTTTAATTTCATAAAATTTAATGAATTTTTGGAATGTCGATCTTCTTGGAAATTTCAAAATTATAATGATTTAGAGGGTACCTAGAGTTGAAAGAATTTATAAAATTATGATGAAATATCAAAACTTGCTAAAATGTTATAAATAACGTGAATTTTGAAATTACATAAGTTGTACAAAAATCTGAAATTCTAAATTTTGACATATTGATTTTTTTTTTCTATACTTTTCCTATTTTATAATTTTTGTAAATTCGTATGGGAGGCTCGAAATTCATATAACTCTTCAATTCACTGAACTTGATTTTTTTTCTTCGGAGAACATGGTTTTATAGATCGTGGGTATATTCGCAGATTATTCAAAAAATTGTTCTTTCCTTGAATTCTACTACTTTTAGTATCTCTGATTAGAAATCGAAAGTGAACAAAACTTTTGATCCAGAAAATTGATCAATTTTATACCAATTTTCAAGAAACATAACTAGTGACGAATTTAAATTAGGAAAACCCAATTCCGAAAATAGATTAAATGGCAAAATGTTTATATTTTTTTATAATTTTGAAAATTTTCCCTCGTTCAACAGATTTTTCTTACATTCCTCAAAAAATTAACCCCTCTAAACTTTCTCACAGACAATAAATACATGTATTCTACAAAAGCTCATTTATAACGTAAAATCATACCAAATTATTCCTGTTACTTCGAGTTTCGCGGAGGAACCTCCTTAAATTACACAATGAAACGAGGATCCACCCCTAAGTCCAATTATCCCCAACCGAGCGTTGAAATTTTCATGCCGGAGCGAGGCCATATTTAACGGCGATAGAAATTTGTGCTGATAATAAGGCTAAGTAAAAGTAGAACTAATGAAAGAGAGTGAAAAATTGCGGCTACCACCGGTGGGTTGGGGGAGAGGGTAAAAGGAAAAGAGGAAAATGATAAATATAGGAAACTGTGCCCAGATGGAAAAATAATTTCCATAAGGAAAATTAGATCGCACATTTTATGTACCGAGGATCTAAGAATTAATTTCGAGTAACTAGAGTTTGTGCATTTCATTAAGAAATGAAGGGAAATTTTAAAATTTTAAATTGGAACTGTCTATTCGCACGCACGGGCACCTACGTGCACCTAACGTGCACATACGTGCACCTAACGTGTGCTTTATTTTACGTACAATTAACGTGCGCCTACGTGTACTTAACGTGCGTCTACGTGTACTTAACGTGCGCCGACGTGTACTTAACGTGCGCCTACGTGTACTTAACGTGCGCCTACGTGTACTTAACGTGCGACTACGTGCGCCTAACGTGCACATACGTGCACCTAACGTGTACCGAACAGGCGTCTAAGAAAAAAAAAGTATAGTTCTTGCGTGGGATCATAATCGATATCGATAGATCGATTTGATGAACTAGTTGCATTTCTTGTGTATGTGGATACTAGTAATTTTTTTCGGTTGGTAACTTGTCAGCACACATGGACATATATGACAATGTTGGCCAATATTAGCCAATATTTACACGACAATCACAGACA
>JAPYZL010150152.1:0-16801 GCA_030522825.1 Platygaster orseoliae
TCATGAGTACCAACATAACGCCACCAAAAGATCAAAAATCGAACATACGTAGCCGGCGAAAATTCAAAATTCGCGATACTTTTTGAACAAACCTCGTATGACATTGCTATGTGTATAAAAGCAGTTACAAACGTAGCTTCTCATCACTAGTTTGTGTAACGTCTGTTATAAAACGTGCAATGATGAAGAAGCTAATTCAGCTGGTATATTTCTGCTTTGCGATCACCACAGTAGTGTCAAATTCTACAAAAACTATTATGAAATTCTGGAACGAGCAAGACGCTGCTTTTCAATTGGGCAACCCAGAGAAGGTCGTGCTGTTGCTGGGAGATACGGGCACTGGCAAAACCGCCTTGGCTCTCCTCCTCACAAATGCAACTTTAGAGGCAACAAAAAACAGCGCAGGCAGTGGTTTGTTACAAATACGTGATAAAAATGAAAAAATTGGAACTCTGACTAGTATTTCTCAAACAATTACACCAGAATTATTCATTCACCGAGAATCGAACATCCCATTCTACGACTGCCCGGGATTTCAGGATTCGAGATCAGCGGAACATGACATAACAATTGGATATCTCGTCGATGAATTATAAACACATGCGAAATCTTTTAAAATCGTGTTTGTAGTGAATCATTCTAGTGTTAAAAGGTCCGAAACGCAATCAATTTTTCCAAATTTCATAAAAACGATCATTAAATTATTTACAAACATCGACGATTACAAAGATGGCATTGCTATGGTTGTGACAAAGGTGACAAAAACTGTACAAAGAGTTAATAAAACGAATCAAATTGTAAATGACTTTGCGGTCATCGTGCAAGTTACAGATTATTTAAAAGAATTGAAAAACACGACAATGGAACAAATGTCGCCCAATATGCCTGCAGAAGAACGGCAGTTTAACGAGCAGAAAATAAAGCTTCTGAATGTTTTACTGAAAAATAATGGCAAGATAGAGAATGGCTACGACAGAATTGGCATTTTCCGTGCACCAAGCAAACCTGGCTTACTCTCGAACAATCAACTGATTCAAAAGGAAAAGCGGAACATATTAAAGATAATCGAGGAAAATATCAAGTTTGTTGGGCAGAACAAGAATATCAAATATGGTCTCGTCGTCTCGACAGATTCGCAGATATATGTGAATGATTTAATTGAAAGGATTGTACGTACCGAACTTCTTAATGATGTCTCAGGAATAATTGACAAAACAAAACAGTACTACAAAAACAAGTTTGAGACAACACATGATTTTACCTTGTTGAACAGAATTTTTTACGAGAGTCGTAACGTGCTCGATGGATTAACATCTACTGAAACTTTGGCGCTTACAAAAAAACTTCTTGAAAAAGTGAGTTGCATGATCGATGATTCATTGCGTAACAGCACACACAAGCACATTGGGTATATAGAGTTTTTATTGAAAATTAAGACAAAAAACTTTTTGACTCCAGACACTTTCACAGGACTAATACATAACGCGACACAGTACATGAAAACTCAATATGATACCGACGTTGAAAAATGTGTGAGAAGTTTGTTGCAACTCAACATGCTTCCTATCATCAAAGCCATTTCTATTGAAATTGAAGAATTTTCCACCAACGTTGAGCAAAGCACAACAGACATCTTTTGCGCGATGAGCTTTCAAAAGCTCACAGACACCTTTCAAAAGTTGATATAACAAAGCTACAATCACTTGCTGATGCTGTCAATACCCTAAATATCACAATTAAATCGGAAAATCTTAATAAGCTCAATGATCTTATTAGAAATATGGAAGACATACCACTATCAGTTGAAAAAAACATGAATTCGACAGACCTATCTGCAACTGAATTCCGAGGGGCTTTGCAAGAACTGGAGAAAACTGTTTCATGGTATAATTATATCACAATCCTTGACAAAAACTTACCTTCGCCTACTGTTCAAACAACTCCCAGTCAAACAGAAGTAATTAAAACACTCATCAATGCGTGTGACAATGCTGACAATGTGGATGAACTTCATTTAAATAAACTATCACCGTTCGTCCGAAATAATGCCGAAACATTTTCCGGCCTACAAAATATGCCATTAAACTCAGAGATGAAAAAAAATTGAAGACTCTTTTGTTATTGTTCGTTCAAACGCCGACGATAACATGTGCTGACGGTAAAGTAATGACTGTCACAGGAACAGTGATTAGGATGAGTGAAGTTACTTCAGATAAAAAATGTTTTCCGAACGCTAGATTGATTGAGATATTAGCTACTATTTCCGTTATAATTGAAAGCTCTGTTGAAAAAACTGGGAGCAATATTAGTATGGCAATTATGTCACCAGTCTAGACCATTATCGACTCGCAAACGATCCTCTTAAAAGATTCTGATGGCAAGCCTAAAAATGATGTTAACAATTGCTATAAAGATTGTTCAAAGCTACAGGATGGTGAAGCAGGTAATCCTGGAGAAGCAGGTGGAAACTTCTTAGGCATTGGTGGAGTGTTTCTGAACGGCAGGAAATTAAACTTTGCATCCGTAGGTGGAAACGGTGGGACTGGATCAAATGGTGGAAAAGGTACCTTAGTTCTTGTTCCAATGCAACGAAAATGTTTTTTTTTTTTTATAAGGTTTTGAAACTGTGTTTTTATCATTTGCAGGTCCTGATGGAGTTGATGGTTCCGAGCCAACTTTTCCTGATGAACCCCATTATAAAATCCGTGACTGCCTCAAGTATATTCCGTTTCATTGGGCTTGCATCAGGAAATACTTGAACGACTATGGTTATGGATACGAAGAGGATAAAGATGGATTTGACCTTAAATTGTGGAAGAAAGGAAGGAGTGGAACCAGTGGTGGTTGTGGAGGACATGGTGGTGTTGGAGGCTTTGGGGGTAAAGCAGGGTTCGTCGAAATGATTGAATTGGATAGAAAAAGTAATTTCATTGATGATTCCCACGATGGCAAGTGTCATTTTAACAAATTTTTTAATTTTCATTCGTGAAGTCGATGATTGTTTCGAAAAGGAGTTTATATTGTTTGAGTTACAGCAATATGAAATGTATGAAATGTACTTTTGACCTTTTTGCTTTAGTTTTCTGTTACCGGTAATTAAGTTTTCTCTTGTATTCTATTTACGAGAAAAAATTTGTCGGTTAAATCTTACATGTTTTTGCTGTACATACGTTTCTGATGTATTCCGAAGGCGTGTTTCGTTTATTTCTTTTTTTAACAAGTATCTTATTTACTATTTTTATTTTAGGTAATACGGGTAGTTGCGGAAAAGGAGGAGTAGGTGGAAAAGCAGCTGTGAAGTACTTCATACGTAAATGCGATATTTCTTTCACTTTTGGACCTTTCTCGGGACGAATGAAATGGAAAACTTATGTTGTGAATGAGGGAATGACTGACGCCGGCCCGAAAGGCTCAGATTGTGGCAGCGCTACAAATCACCATAATCAGAAATTAGCCCATGACTTTAATAATCTATCAGAAACTATCAAAAAATTCAAAGATCTTTTGAATCAAAGTTTAAATGGAATTATCCGAGAATCGCAAACGAGGACATTCGTCGACGAGACATTGAAAGATAATGCGAAAGTTCAACAGCTCTTGAGCCAGAAATAATTTGCTTTTACTTTTTCCTTTGGAGTAAAAATTGTGAATTTGTTGATTCAAAAATTTATGTATCCGATAATTACTTAGCTTCATTTATGGTTTCTGATTTTTTAAGATATAATATTTTTTAAAGTGCTATTTTACCGATACCCACTGTTATCAATTGAAATTTCCAATTGTACACTTGTCAACGAAAAAATCTGTTTGTGAATTCATCGTAAAATATAAGAATCACGAAAATGTCTCAGGAGTTTTCCATTTTTCCATTGATTCTTCACTTGAGGAGTGAACAAATATTAAATGTTTTGCAGATAAAAAGATTAAATATTACATAATACAACAATCAGCTATTTATTTCTGCGTATAGTTTTTTTATGATAAATTACAGAAAATGAATACTACTATAGTTCGTCTAACAAAACAAACTTAAAATTCCTTAATTCAAAAACGATATAATGCTTCTCAGTGTGTAGTAATTGAAATTGACGATGTTTTGGCTGAAGAACGTAAGGTCGAGACAGTCATTTTTTGGTATCTCAAATAGTATTTTAGTTTATCGATCATGTGTCGTAATTTTGAACTATCTACGTTACCTGATTGCTACTTATTGAAATAGTAAATTATTATTAGAAGACAGTAAAATAGACCAATGCTATTTGAGAGAGAAAAAGTCTCACCATCTAGCTCTTCCAAATAGGAATGTCAGACTAGGAACATCTCAACCTTTGTATGCCAGAAGACGATCAACAATAAACACCCAGAAATGAGGAACACTCTGATTATTTAATAACTCAATCAACGACCGAGTCAATAAAACAAAGAGAGCCGCGCAGGACGAACGAGCTCGTTGCCAAGGAGTCTGGCCCTGTCTTCTTCATCCTTCCTATTTTTTCTGCCTCATTTTCGAAGGGGCTCGATATTTTTTTTCTCCTCCTCACCTCCGGCGCGGGTATGTCTGTCTCACTCAGTGACTAACGAAACCCGCGTCCAACACCCCGCGTGTCGGTTCGGCTGACTCCTTTCTTACCTGATCAGCAGAGACGCACATGCACACGCGAGGCTCGATCGTCACGCTAGGGCCCCAAAAAGAGCCTTGGGGGCCAGAGGAGAGAACAGAAAAGAGAAGACAGTTAATGAGCTCGGACCGCGGGGGGGGGGGGGCAAAACGCGAGAATTCAATAGACCTTGGTTCCAATTTAAAAAAAAGACAAGCTCATTTCTTTCCAACTTTCGTGACTTTTCCTCATAGGCTTTTGCAGAAGTGTAGATCTCATAAAAAGCCATAGATCGGTCGAATTCTTTAATTAAATAGTCATCGTTTGCTATAGCGGCTTTTCGATACCATCAAGAGCAGATGCTTGATGAATGTTCCGAAAGAACAATATCAATCACTATGTTCCACATGTTAATGGCCCTTTTGACAGAGAATTACAAGCTCACGTTTACCGACACTTAATAGTGTTTCGAGGCAGAAACGTACCGTAACTTTTATAGTGGAAAGGTGTTGTATTATAATTTTATGGTGGCTCAAAGTGGTTTCGGAACGAATTCGCAGCTTCAAAGAATTTCGTCAATAAACAGGTTGATTCAACTACGAAAACCCAATTTTACGAAGGATTACATTGATTTTCATGGTTGATACTACATTAAATACTGGTTACTGTAGGTATGTAGTCAAAGAGCTGTTATGTTATTTCGACACTATGACGATAAATTGTAAATACACGATATTTTTCCATTTCATACCACATGTCACATCAAAAATACACACGGCCAAGTTAGCAGGATAATGAGCCCCGTATATACCCAGAGCTAAACACTGCGATCGAGCAAATTATCGGGCCCTACAAGTGTATCGAGCCCCTATTCGAGAGAAGGCAAAACGTGCAGAAGAAAAAGGAATCTCGTTATCCAGGACCGTGCAAAACGCCGTCTCTCTCCCTCTTTCCATCCATCTCTCTCTCTCCCCTTCTCGCTCCGTCCCTCTAACGCTTTCTCTCTCTTTCAGGCCCGAAAATGCAGAGGATCCACAATGGCCGAAGAAACTTGGGCCGAGAGGGGGGTAAGGGGCGGAAGAGAGGGAGGGAAAAGCAGCGAAGGCCGAAACGAAGATCAAAGCCGGCCCCGGGAGTAACATACTTGCGCGAGAGAGAGAACGACGCAACTAATAGATGGGATAAAGATATAAAAGCGGGCCCCGGGAGAACGAGCAATAGACGGGGCGGGGGAAGGGGGTGCGAAAGAGATGGAGGCCGAGGAGTGGGGCGCGGAGCTGACCAACGGCCATCGACCGCGGGGCCGTTTTATTGGTTCCCCATCGGGCCCTTACGCTGGGCCCAGCATCCCTCTCTCTTCATTGCCCCTCTCTCGCTCCCTCTTTCCCCGTACATGGCCGGGACTACTTCCCTTTTGCCCGATGATGGGTCTATTTCGAGGAAATCGCTGGAACGCTACCGGCCATCCCCTTCCCCGCTCTCTCCCCCCCCCCTCGGCGCCCTCTTTCGAAGAGAGCTCTCTCTTTCGTTCTCATTCTATTACTTATCTTCGCGTTCGAATCAGGCCCCGCAACAGGTTCCAGCGGGGCGAAATCGGGAATATCTCAATTTCCTGCGCGCGGGTATGCCTGAATTAATTACATTACCGAATTATGCGAATAAGCCGTTGTAGTTGGATTTATCTGCAGGAGTTAGGTAAATGCGCGGCATTAAAGAGGATCCCACGGACATTTTTGGCGGATGTGGGATGAGCTTCTTTGGATGACACAGAGGATTGAGGTGTTTATGGGTGTAATGTCTCAATCAACATGTTCTTGTAGATAAAGCTAGGCTAGGTGAATATTTCGCTGTACGTATGATGAAAAACGTAAGAATTCGGGTGTTAAGTATTGTAAAAACCATGGAATGTTTATGGCTTTTTTATAAGAAGACCACTTACATTGTGCAGATACCTGAGATGGGGATTTTTGGAACCTCGCAAGAGAAGCGGAAAATCAAGGTGAGAAAGTTGAGAGACAGAAGCAACGAAGCGTGGGAGAGATTCGTTCTAGATAGGGTAAAAGGGTGTTATGGAAGGTCGAGAGGAACGATGACTTCGTTGGGACACTTGGGACGTGGGACCGACAAGTGCAAAGGCGATGTTGCCAGTTCAAGGATTCCGGAATGAAGCTTATACAGGATACCACTAGGAGTTTCAAGCACTGTTGATTGTAAGGGTATCAATGAAATATTGCAAGTACAATAAACAAGGGGGTAGGAAAAATGGTCTGGAGGATTTTTTGAAAAGACAAATACAAATTTTAGAAATTTTTAGAACACTTTTATTCCTAGAGCATCGAATTTTGGAAAGATGTATAGAAATTCTTACAATCAGAAAACCCTTGAAGTTGTATAAATAAAAAGGAACTATCACAGAACTTACAGAACACTCTACTTCCATACAATTGTCACATAAATTCCATAACTTCCATAATTTCCATATAATTTCTACTTGAACTAATTCTTTTACATTGTCACGTTTTGTCTGCAGAACTTATCAATGAATCCGTCACAACAAAACCTGATGATCCGAAAACCATAAGAACAGTTCACACGCCCCGAAAATCCCGTAAAATTTCTTCTCGATAAAAAAATCCTAATCCACGACAAAATTCTAATTAAGCGATAAAACGGCCGCGCGTGTTTTTCGAATCCCGAGGTGTCCGCACAGGCACGCTTTTATTCAAATAATCCGAAGCTCTCGTAAAAAGCCGCCGCGAGTAAATCAACGATTTAATTTGAATAATTGCAAACGTGCAGATAAACCGATCTCGGCTTGATCGGAGGCTGTCGTGATCCCCTCGTAAAGTGAAATTGATGAACATTACTCATGTTTTTGTGAACGTTCTGAATGAATTCAGGTAGAAAATTTCATAATGTAAGAGCTTCAGAAATTTATATAATGAAATAAAATAGTCGTGATGTAATAAAAAAATAGTAATTACGATAGGCATCACAAAAATTTTGGAGAAATTATGAAAATTATGAAAAAATTGTAGGCATTCTGGAAAAGCAATAAATATTTAGAAAATTGCATAAAATTTGAATCTCAACAAATGCATCCTCTCAGCGCTGAAGCTCCTGGAACGATCGTGACAGAGCAATCGAAAAACGAGAGCTCTGCCCAACGGGCCGTAAAATCGAATGAAATAATAGGATTATCGCATGGTGGCCGTGGATCGAGTGATAAAGTGAGGGGAAGGAACAGGACACACCGAGAGCATCGTGCCGAGGACAACCGCAACATTTAATGGCTTTATGCACCTTCGCTCCTCGCGTACATGCGCGATCGTGCATACATTGTCGCCTCTTTGTGGCCCTCAAGCATTTCTGCAACGCGAGCTCGCGTTATCGGAGACAATGTAAAAACGAGGAGCGAACACGGTAACCAAGTTTTACCCACTCGCGTGATTCACTGAAAAGGATTTTTACTCAAAATTTGAAAATTTTCCCAAATGAGCCTTTATAATCTTTTTTTCATTACATTGATTAAGGATCAATGTAATGAAAATTTATTTAATAATTGAACTGTCTTTCGCAACTCAATGTCTAGACGTTCATCTATTATAAGCCTAATGATGAAAGATTGTGTAAAAGTTAATCTTATTACTTTTCATGGAAATCAATTATATTAGACGATAAGAGTCGTATGAAAAATCGAATAATAATCAGTTTAGTCGCGACAACTTAGAATAGAATCAAATTTATGTAACAAATGAACTGTCTGTCGCAACTCAATGTCTAGACCTTTATCCATGATATGATTATGGATTGTGTAAAAGTTTATTTTACTGCTTTTTCATGGAACTCAATTATATCAGACGATTAGTGTCGCAGTAATAATTATATATTCATTACTGTAGTCTAGACAAATTTTATTCATTTTTTTTTTTATTACTCACGACGTGATTTCATATGCTTTATCATAGTTACCTTTCACGAGTTTTGAATAGGAAATGTCTGGAAAGACGTATATAAAGCGATGCCAAGGTCCTAGTTATTCGTAGTAACAAGAGCTTACTGTAAAACTAGTGTACTATCCAGACATACGAGGTGAGTAAAATTTTTTACTGAGTTTTGCATTTCCATCATATTGATTGACTAATTGCTATCTATTGTATCTGATTTTCACTTTTTTCTTGATTATTGATAATTTCTTATTTCTGACAACAATGAATTTTTGCAGAAAACTGAGCAGTCAAAATGAATATTTTTCATTTACTTTTTCTGGCATCGCAGATCGTGTCAGGAATTACTGCGATTACGGTAAGTAAATTGACTTTTTTTATTATAGAGAGCCTAATTCTTCAAACTTCAGATTATCCTACTAAAAAAACCTAAGAAATCATAAGTAATAAAAGTTTCAATCCTATGATTTTTTTTACAAATCGTGATTTCGATATAAAACGACAAATTTATTTTCGGATAAGCGAGATATCCAAATAAACTAACAAGAAATTTTTCATTTCTCGCGATATATTTTTCTAGTAAAAGTATGTCTACACAATGTAGCATAGCATGTTTGAAAAAAAAAAAAAATGCCAAATGGAAAAGTCATCCTCTCTCATGTTTGTGTCATTTTGATTATATAAAATCTCAAAATTTTCTACATTTTCATATAGTTATTAACAAATATTGTTGTAGAGAATATACAAATATTTAATAAAAAAAGTAAAGATGATTGAATAGTCAGTGAGAAGGATTGTCATCGTAAAACATTGATTTGGAGTAAAACTTACTTCTTGAAAAAAAAAAAAAAATTAATAAAATAAAATATTGAATCTATATAGGTAGTATTCTTAGGTGATTCAAAAATATTCACAATCATACACACAGTTAAAAAAAAATTTTTTTCATCGAGTTAACTATTTCTTGTTTCTCGATAATTTGTGTCACATCCTCTCAGTGGCATAACTGTAGAAATGGGGGCTCCAGTCGGACTCTTACTGAAGGGCCGTTATCAGGAAATTTTTTTGAATCATTTTAACTTTTCCTCCTCAACACCCCTCCACCCATCTTAAATAAAAATATTCATTGCTCAGGATTTCAAAAGGATGTACTATTCAAGGTACAGATTCATATGGTGTCGAAAAAAAGGATCAAGTGATCGACTCTTTCATTGCAAACGTATATACTATCTTTATTTATAAAACTCTTAATTTATACTATATTATAAAAAAGAAGTTGAATTAGAAAGCTTGAATCTTAGTTTTCTTATCAAAAATTGTAAATGTAAAATCGAAAAATCTTACATTAGATTGAAAATTTTGTATTCTCATTTATTAATATCTGAATTTCTTTTTTTGACTAAGAATGTATATATCGTATTCACCATTTTGGACTTTTGATGTGAATTATTCGATATCGAATTTATGATTCTAGATTTTTAATTACGAATTTCAATTAACCTATCTTCATTTCAAAATATTAAATGTAAAATTTGGAGTCGTACAATTTAAATTTGTTTTCTATCACAATGTTGAATTTTAAAGTTTCGAGGTTTGGATACACTTTTGACATCAAAGGCATTTGTTGAAAACAAATTTTATATTTTTACTATCCATCGGAAATTGCTATAATTAGTTTTTCGTTAGTATTTTGTATGTTTGACTGTTTAATAAATTATTTTCTAGTATAATTTATCAGTCAATATTACTAATTTTTCATTGTTTTTTGTCAAATATGAATTGTGAACTAGAATAATCAAGTATAAGTTTCAATTTCAATCTCAACATTTTTGGTTTTTCAAATCCTCAATGTAATACTTTTAATTTTTGATTGAAAATTATAATATATGTGTGATTAGAATTTCGCATTCTTGGTTCTCGGTTCATCATTTGTAATGTTCCTTACAAATTTTAAATTTAAAACTGTTCAGAAAAAATTTTTTTATATTCAATCCAATTCGTGAGTTCTGAATTCCGGAATTAACTTTTAAGGCTGTCAAAAAATTTCCCATTTCAAATTTTGAATGGTAAAAATTTGTATCTAAAATTAAAATTTTTATACTTAATCAAAGATTTTTAATTTTGTATGTATCGTCATGATTGTGAATTTTCGATTTCAAATTCAAGTATATCATTAAGTAAATTTTGAATGGAAAGTTCCATTATTGATGTTGAATTTTTTATTTACAGTTAAAACCTTGAAATCTGCACTGAACATTTTAAATCTTGTACGTGTTAATGTTTTTAGTTTTGGATTTCATTTTTGTTGAATCTTTAATTCTTAATTGTAGTAATACTAATTAATACTAATTATAATTACTAATACTAATACTAATTATATACTAATTATTATAGTAATAATAATTAGTAATAATAATTAGTATTATATACTAATTATTATAGTAATACTAATTATTATACTAATACTTAATTCTTAGTTGTAGTTCATGCAATTCAAATTTTTAATGTCTACTTCTAAACTTTTAATGTTTTTCTTAAATTTTAACTTTAGAATCTAAATTGCAGATTGAGCAATTTCAATATTGCGAAACAGAGAAAAAATAATTTTCACTAAGAAATCCATACGCTGTAACTTATATTTATTGTTCCGCAGAATTTGTCATTTTCAAATAAAGTTGAATGTTGCGAATGTCACAACATAACCGCATGGAAATATTCTTAAGATGTATAATATATATTATAAAGTTGCAGTCACTTATCAGAGTTACATTGAAGTCGAAATTTACCTTAAAATTAACCCTGTCAAAAAGCAATTCACGTTTAAACTTAAACTCCAACAATCATTATTTGAACCACATACAAGTCGTTTCAACTCATGATTTCGAATTTAAAAAATGATAATACATGCAACAGCAACAAGGATTGTTAACAGAAGTTTGTTTTTGTTCGATATTGGTCCCTCTTAATTCAGTGTGACAAACTCCTGAAACCTTGAACGAAAAAAAAATATTCGCAAGAATGGAACATGGAAAACATGCTCGACTGAAATAGCGTGAAAATTTGAAAAAGAAAGAACACAATAGAAATATAATATCAAACAGGCGACGAATAATAATTACTAGAATAAATCAAAATTTTTTATTTTTTCATATTAAGCATTCTTTTTTTATATTCAGATTAGAAAAAAAAATTTTCTTTTACAACATTTGGGAGGCCCTTAGTGCTCGGGGCCCCGGTTTCTGAAACGGGTAGGACCGATGGTAGCTGCGCCACTGCGAGCTCTTAACAGACCATGCATACATTTTTTTAAATCATGCATACAATTTCAAAAAGAAGGGTAGACACTTCGCATCATAAATGAATTCAAGTGTTTTCAGGGATTCAACGCAGAGGGAAAAATTTTATGTATTCTGAAAAATCATTACTATGAAGTAGAAGAAGTAAAAAGCGTAAGAGACACTTGGGCAAAACAATGTGATACAACTGTCATCGTCAGCGTCAAAGAAGGTAAAGAATATAATTTGTTGCTCAACAATAATGTTGTAGTTTTATTTGAATGCAAACGATATCCCCTCGGCGTTTTTTTTCAGACAAGTCTTCCTACCGATTTAATGGCTCGTTGTACACCTGAAAATTATAAAGAAAAATACTTGAAAACTTTTCAATACATTTACGATAATTATAAAAACAGTGCTTCTTGGATTGTTTTGGGTTCGGCGGAGACGTAAGTTAAATTTTAAAGATTTTATATTTTAAAGAGTTATGATATAAGATCAGTTGTACATGCAGAACAGTGAATAAAAATAGTTTATTCAACGCCGTGAAGTAATGGCTCGTTTCTCCCACGCTTGTATTTTATAAAACTTGCATTTTTTCACGTTGTTGAATAAAATATGGTCCTTGACTAGTGTAGAAAAGTTTTTTTAACGAGTCTGAAGGTTGCTACGCGAGGTGTAGGCGAGCGTTGTAATCAGACTCGTTAAAAAAACTTTTCTACACTAGTTAAGGAATATACTATATTTGATGAAATTTTCGGTAACTGAAAATTTGTTTTTAGGTACATTGTAATGGACAATCTTCGCGCGCAATAAAATCAACGGGACGCAAACATGCCAGTTCAATTTTCAGAAGGTACTGATAGTTATCATTATGGAGGCAGGCCTGGAATCGTAATGAGTAAGAAAACTCTGGAAATATTAGGAAACAAATGCATTCAATCAGTACGAGAAAATGGAATAGATGCTGTAACTAAGGATGCTGAAGTTCAAATACGTGACTGTTTAACAAAAAATAAAGTAGTTCCCCTTAGTTTTTGTGACATGGATGTTGAAGATAATCCGCAAATCATAAAAGAAATCGTTGCTTATTCAAATGTTTATAACTCGTGTGATAACAAATTTATTTCACTTTATGAAGTCAGCAAAGAGATGAAATACTTGATCGAAAAATTCCTGGAAAAACGAAAATCGCAAAATGATGCTAACATAGAAAAAGTGGAAGTGGAATTAAAGTTGAGTGAATATGAGATAAAATTATTGCTGATGCAATCCAGGCTTGATGATTTCTAACAGTACATGGAAACACCAAAAAAATCATCTGAGACAAAATAGGAGACTTTTCAATAATCGAGTCAGATTAGAGACCTTTAAATTGAGAAAAATATACGACACAAACATAATTTGACCATATTTTAAAGTCACCAAGAGTTTTTACATATAAGGTTTCTGACTCACATATTTTCATAATAACTCTGTAATAATGTACAAGACACAGAGAATTATATTTGACTCAGGGTCTTTAAAATAATTTTCATTTTATTTAATGTAGTATCCAAAGTATTTAACGTGTCACAGCTATGAAAAGTGGAAATCCGTCATTGTTAAATTAAATAAATCACTATGTTGTGAAAACTTCTTAAAAACTCATAAGGTATACTGATATCTCGATTACGACGTGTAAGAATTTTTTTTACGATGTAATTCTTGAATAATTACTCTTTTGAAACTCAAGCACAAAAAATGTATATTACTATGTATATGGTAAATATGCCGAAAATGTGCATTAATCTGCTGCCAGAAATAGATACGTTTGAAACACATTTGGATTTGTTTATTTTACTTTTGAACAATTATGGTTTTTTATTAACTTGTAATATTTTTTAGAAAAATTTCAGAGCTCATTAGAAATGTATAGGACACAGATATTTCCTCATAAAAAATTTGAAATTTTTTATAAATGAGTCTCTAGTATTTAGACAGTTAAGCTATTTCAAAACAAAGAAATTTATAATGTATAAAAATCAAAACTTTTGTCCAGGCTAGAAATATTAAATGTTCGCAGATGATAAAAATTTGTTTTGTGTGAGAAATAAAAGTAATATAACTAATAAAATAGAAAACTTCATTGATTAATAAATCATCTATAATAACTTACCGTTAATGAGTTATCTATAATTAATAACTTCAAGTTCAAAATTCCAAGAAGTACGATCAATTTTTTTATATTTTTATGCAATGATTTTTGATCGAAAAGTGAAATATTCATTTTTCCAGGAAAACAGATGTTATCAAAACAAAAAATTCAGTAACATCTTTGAGTTTCAGTTCTATCAAATTTATTTGTCAATCTGACTAATTCGGACTGTTGAATTTCACTGATTCACTAAATGAAATTTATTGATTTTTACCATACAGTATAGTAAAACGACAAATATCGCAATTATAAGTTGATATATAGTAAAAAATACTAAACATATTGTATTTTTTTCTTCTATTATCATAATTATTTTTATTGCTTATTTTTACATAATTGATTTTTTATGTAAATTAATTAAATAAAAACCTTTATTTTTTTTATTTATTTATTCTTAATAAATTCTTTTTTATTTTATTTTATAATTTTTCAAATTTATTTTATTCATTTAGATATATATATATATATATATATTTACATAATAAATATTCATTTGATATGTTTATTTATTTATTTATATTTTTATTTATTTTATCTTATTATATTTTATTTATTCTTAATTAATTCATTTATCAATAATTTTATGTTAATTAATTAAATATAAAACAATTATTAAATATTTTTAGTGCATTATATTATAAGTATTACTATACATACATGAGTTTGACTACGAATATTTTGAATAATAGGTACAATACTGCATATAGTCAAATTTAATATATTCCATTTTGATCCCCCAATACTATATTTTTTTGTAAAAAGTACTATATTTTTCCCATCTTTTAATTGAGTATAAGATCCCCGTCAAAAATCGAATCCTTAATTTCGTCGCACAGCGTTACATTTGTAACATGAACCATCAGGTCAATACAAAAAACATTCACTTCTCTTTTTTACACCTGGAATTACATTCTCAAAACTCCGTATCAATTACATTCGACACCCTGAATCTTTTCACTAACCCGATAGAATCAAAAACGAGCGTTTCCAAAATATTTAGCCCATTTGAATACCTGGCCCCACGACAAAAAAGACGGGTCGATCAAAGGTGTATTGCGACCCTTGAAAAATGGCACTGGTTTACACGAAAAAAGTGAAATCTTTCGGAAAAACGGAATATATGCCAGGCAATCAAAATGTTTCGGGGAAATGACCAAAAGTCCGACCGGAAACTCATCTCTTGTGCCGTAAGAGGCGCGGCCTGTTTCTTCAGTTTCTCGTGCCGCGCCGCCGAGAATTGTATAGCAATAAATTGTTAAAACTCT
Source organism: Platygaster orseoliae (assembly GCA_030522825.1). Classification (NCBI taxonomy): domain Eukaryota; kingdom Metazoa; phylum Arthropoda; class Insecta; order Hymenoptera; family Platygastridae; genus Platygaster; species Platygaster orseoliae. Next base: position 15,283 of record JAPYZL010150152.1, read on the forward strand.
GGGACAATGCCCCGAACGACATCATCATCCCCGGGTTTGAAGAAGCGGTTTCAGAACCCGAACAGGAGTTTGAAAGAAATTCCAGACCCGACGTGTCGTTTTATGAAAATCCATAAATCGCGGGGTATTATCATACTTTATCTCTGGGATGAGGAGTTTGTCGCTAGTAATTTCAACGACTACAAATTGGCATTTTTTTACAGTCCCGTGAATTTTAAGGTATTTATGATCGGCGAAATGAGGAATTCATGACGTGGATTAATTTTCGATCGATGGGAAAGAATCGCGTGTAAATTTCAATATACATATTCGATAAGTTTGATGAAATTCTAATCAAGTATGCTTAGAAATTGGGTATTTTTTACTGTCGGTCTTTTGGTTTTTTTTGTTGGCTTTTTGCTGATTTACGTTATTTGTTATTCATCGTGGTTGTAAGTCTTGGATTTTTTGAGTAATTTTATGCTGAGATTACAGAGAATTTGATGTAAATAATTCCGAAGCACTTAATCAAGAATCACGGATGATCATGAACTCTCTTATTCTTCAATTACGTGAAATCAAGTATCAGGTGATAAATTCCTTTTTTTTTTTGGTATGGTATTTCTTATTGTATTAATAACTAGCTAAATATTATAAATAACTATATTGTAAATAACTAGCTCTAAAATTCCATTCAGACCCATCTATGTAAAATTTATGGAAAATCAATGGAAATAAATTTTCCATTCACTTTCCATTGAACTTCTATATCAATTCTATCGAACGTTTTCCTACGCTGTACAACATCGGCCAAAATATCGAATATTTCGCGACCACCGTTCGGTACTTTGCAACGATTCCACTGATTAACAGAGCGATGCAGAAGTCTCCCGGCAGCCCTCGCGTTCTCGAACATAAAAAAGTCCCTCAGCTCGTAAAAACACCTGCGACGACGTATCAATTCTGACGTCACTATTCTCGAAGCCCATTCAATAATCCGCTCTGAGAGTCGTGTCGATAATTAAATATTCGACCGAAAGGCCCGAGAATTGAGGCCGGGAGTAAATCCGAGCAGGCCCCATTTATCCTCGCATCGCTCGTGTCCGCAGGACTTACAACTACCCGTTCTGGGGTTCGATATCTTAATTGTGCGAGGAGTCGCCTCCGCGTCAGCGCGAGGTGACGGATCGGACAAGCTCCTGCTTTCGGAGCCTTCGGACCCCAACTTAATCCTCATCTTTCCGCGACAACTCGCGATACGAGGAACAAAAAAAAGTCTCTTGATTCGCGTTTCGCAAATCCCAGGATCGGGTTCCATGTGTGAGAAAAAAACGTTGACGTGGAGTTTTTAGTTACGAAAACAGCTGGGCCGAAAATTTGCGAATTCAAAGGTTTAAAGAAGATTCGCAGGATTTAAAGGATCAAGTCGAGAATTCATGCTTACACGCAGAAAAATTTTTTGTAAATTTTATCGAAACGGCGGGTAGAATTTACTAAACTTTTGGCGAAGTGGTGATAATTTCCAACATTAGTAAATATT
>JAPYZL010150158.1:0-10370 GCA_030522825.1 Platygaster orseoliae
TATGTGTTCGAGTGGCTGTTTACGATGAAACGCGTGACGCAGGCCTCTTTCCGAGCAGTCATGAAATCAGCGAGAGAATTCTTCTTTGTTCCCTGCTATACGGGACAAAAGTCCGGATAGCATTTTTTGTCCCGGATAGCAGGGAACAAAGAAGAATTCTGCCACTGGTTTTATGGCTGCTCGAAAAGAGGGCTGTATTCACGCGATTCATCGTAAAAAAGCGGCCATTCGAACACATGCATGGAAAAAATTAATTTAAATTTGCAAAATAAAAATATGAAGATTCAAAGATTAAGTGTCACTTGGTAGAATATTTTTGGTAGAATATTCAAACAACTTGAAATGACTACGTGATGAGGGCAACAGAAAATATTTACTACAAAACATTTGCTATTTTTCAAAACATATGTTTTCGTTGCTTTTCTGATTTTCTATGTAAAATAAGTAAGTTACTATATTCCTACGTTTAAAATATTCTGAACGGGATTTTCATTGCACATTTTAAACCTTATTACTGTGTGTTTGATTATCAATGCATGACTGTTTCGAATTGGAAAATAATCACTCAAGAAATCAAAATATTGTTCAATGAGGTTTTTGGATTTTTAAAAGTTCAAATGAAATTTCATTCGTTAATTTTGAATTAAAAAGCTGCAATTTTTAAATTATAGGTAAACAAGTTCTTTATTTTTAATCCTGAGATTTTTTAAAGTGTTTTTTAGTAAAAGAACTCAGAGTAAATTAGTTTATTTTCAAAATAAAAAAAAAAATGTAATTTCGCATTTCCACTCCAAAATTTTTTAATGCTTTTGGATTTTTTTGATTTTCGAAGAAAGAGGGTTTTTTTTTCAATATCTCAATCAATGCAACAATTTATTCAAGACTCAAGTACATTATTTACAAATCTTACAAACTCTTTCCAGAATTCATATTAGAAATAATTTTTGCTATTATATGTTTAATTTGCGTTATAAAAATTTGTAGTATATAGAAACTTGCTCGTAAATATTTTTCAATGAGTCTCGAACTCTGAAATAGTTATGGGTTGATTCGATGATGAAGCAGAAACATTAGTTTGATTACTTTTTATTTCAGAATATCTTCTGTTGCACTGATGATAACACTCGATGCAAATAAGTCATGCTTTTGATAATTAATTAAATGCCCGTCGTTCAATACGTTTTCTTATCTTATCACGCGTTATTCGAAAATGCGGACAAACATTTATCAGCGTCCCAGTCAACTTTCGGATGATTTCTGGCTCCTCGCCATATTCCGATTTTGCGATTTCACGATCGGCAGCGTAAAACGACAACGCGCGGTTGTAATTTAGTCCAGAGATCGTTTTTTTATATATATACATGTTCCGTTTCCGTTTTACGACTTAAGAAAAAAATCCTTGCATGCTTTTTCGAAGCTGAAAAATTTGGGTCGACTATCACCGCAATTCGCGTTATTTAAAAATTACTAACAGCCGAGAAAACTCGCTGAAAACGGAAATGATGGATTTTGCTACAAATTATTTTATATGTGGATGAATAAATATAGGACAATTATTGAAATTCGATAATTAAGTTACGACCCCCCCCCTCCTCAATAGTATAGTAAGATTTTTTATTTTATTTTGCTGTTTTACAATTTAAGAATTATTGACAGTTACAAGATGATTGATAGAAATTTTTTTATATTCAGTCTGGATAAATAGTTGAAATTGGTTGATGATTTTTTAAATAAACAATTGACTGGGAAATATAACAATCGTTTTTATCGGAATCAAGGAATCTAATTTTTTTTGTTTTTTTGAGGTATAATTTTCATAAATTTTCATTTCAGCTTATGATTGTTATTTTATGGAAAATAAATCGTTTTTATAAGTTTTTTTATAATGAACAAGTTTTCAAAACGTTTTATACATTACGATATAATTTTAAACTTTACACCATATGAATTGAATAGAAAGACATTTCGTTTCTACCATCAAATTAAGAATTTTATATCTATTTCTGGTTGTTATAGAGCTTTGAAAAACTTTTTAAGTTGAAAAAATCTTATGAGAATCATTGTTTAGAAATTTAATTAAAAAAAAAAAACATCGTTCCAAGCGATTCGTTTCTTAAATTATGTTTTCAGAAACATAGTTTACAGAAAAAAATTTATGCAAATTTTTTCCAAAATTGAATTATGAAAAATTATAGATATCTAGTGTCTTCTTAGTAACATGGCGAAGTTTTTGTATTTCAATAGTAGACATGAACTTGAATATTTCTAAACATTATACACGAACTTGGAATGTCGCAAAAACTCAAGGACAATGAAAATGAAAATTTTTAAACATAGTTAAATCTTTTTTGCTAGTTCTGAAAGACTAAGAAAGCATGTAATCTAAAAAAACAATTTTTTTCGTTTATTCTAAACGTTTCGAACTTGATGTACATAGTAAACTAAAAAAAAAATGAACTGAAAATTTGAAAAACTTTGTAGCCTTTTTAACTTCAAATGATACCTAGAACTTCCAGAAACTTGACGATTGTTTTAAAACTTGAATCCCATGAAACTTGAGAAAGTGCTTGAGGCGAGTTTCTAAATATATTTCCAAGTTTTCACAGGCTTATACATTGGTGAATGAATCGTATATTCAATTTTCATTAAAATACACACGAAAACCGATATTTTCCAAAATTATCGTTGCAGCGAGTTTTTATGAATATTTACGCTTTCAATTTATCTTAAAAAACCTTCTTGAAAATTTTTAAACTTATGAAATAATAAATTGACGCTAATTTAAGCTCTGGTTCTCAAATTCCTGATTTATGTACACATGTATAATGCGCCTCAAGCAAAAAAAGAACATAAATTTTTGCAAGATGTCATTGAAATTTTTTTACATTACTAAAGTGTCTGGGATATATTTTATTGTTTCTTGATATGAACGAAAAAAATGAATACTGCAAATTCAGATTTCAGGTATTTCATTATTTAACAAATACATTGACCAGTATGAAAAATTCGCAATAGTTGTTATCAATGTACGAATAAAATTCCCTGCAAGAGAACAAAAGCAATTGTACTGAATAAATAATTGACTGACAATAATGATTGTCGCTGGAATGTGAAGAAAAAATATGGGACATCTGTTCAGTAATTGAATTCGTTATCAAAGTCAAACTGATAGAAGACCGATGATGTGAAATATGTTGACTTGTTAATTAGATTAATTGAGCCGCGCGTGGTTGATGCGAATTGCGGACTAGATAATCGTGATACGTTGCGTTTGTGTTGCTCGCTAACCTTTAGCCGTGACAACTTTGACGATTCTCCGGATGTCGCGTCCAATTACACACCAACAATTTAAATGTTTCTGTTATGAAAGCATTTTTTAACCTGATGCGAATCGAATGAGTGTAAATATTATCGAAAATTTGACTTTAAGGAATTATTTTATAGTGAATACACGAATTGAAAACTTTTTTTACCACGTAACGTGATGAAAAAATTAACTCTGAAATGAAAAAATGAATTTCTCGATTTCACGGAGATTGTGTGAACAGCTGGAATATGTATCGCGAATTTAACTTGAAAAGATGGGGGGGGGGGGAGGAGGGGTTCAAGGAGACAGCAAGCAAAATGCAGTTCGTATTTCGTGAAAATATTTGAGTAGCTTAAAATGTGATACAAATCGAGGAAAGAAAAAACGCTTTAGTCGGCGAAAGGAATGTTGAAGTGTAGCGGACAAGTGACACCACCGAAAGAAGCAGCAACACCTTCTGTCCTTTGCATTGAAATGCCCCACGATCGCGGAATTCCTCAAAAGTGCCGCGTTGTATATCTGCATAAATTACCAAGCTTATTTTTTTTGTTATTCAGTGTTCTGATTTGCAAGATTAGTGACGGATTTTTATTTGCTTTTTAAGAAAAAATGTCTGTTAACAAGTACGAATTTACATTTCGATAGGAATAAGATTTGCAATCAGGCAAGTAAAGTTTGTGATTTAAGTATTTATTTGGGATTCAAAAACTAGAGCCTGAAATTTCTTATATTGAATCTGTAACGTTGAGTTTAAGGCAAAGTCGAATATTTAATTTTGTTTCCTCGAAATGTTGATGTAACTTTCTTCTCGACTACGTCCATTTTTAGATGATGATGTAAAAGTGGTTTTGGTTGAAGAAGTGTCTAAATGTCGAAAAAAATTGACTAATGACCGGTAATCCGATAACGCGATCACGAGTGTTTTTGTCGACTCTCACTTCTTCTTCATCAAATCATTTTTTTGTCATTGGCTAAGTGTGTTCGTAGAAGAAAAAAAAGACCGACCTGTTTTGGAAAAAATATCGAAAAAAATGTATCATCCGAAATGAAACGATTTGAATAATGAACACTTTTTTAAAGTTCGAATACTTGTACAAAATATTATGTGTCAAAATTTGCAGTTGATTTTCAAAAAATGGTTCGATCGAGTTCAATGCTCGCAGGTAGACTGGAATTTTTTTCCTGCATAATTTGCCTAGTGTTACCAAATTTCATGGTTTATAACGGTTTTGGGGAACGTCCTGAAAATGTGGAATATGCTGATTTTTGCGGGAAATCAATAAATTCTTGGAATTGTGAGGATAAAGAAAATCGATGTTTTTCTAGAAAATTTCGTTATAAACCAAGGAAAGACATTGAACTTTTGAACTCAATGGGAGCAGTATTGATACATTATCACAATAAAACAACATTAAAAATTTTTACCGTAAATACACTACTGATCAAAAGTTTAGGTTCACCACATTTATAAAAATGCATATGTTTCTATAATTCAAGTTTCCTGCTTCCGGTGATCCAAAATAAATCAATTTTTTTATAAAAAACTTGTATGTCACAAGTTGAACGATTTTTTCAAAAATGCAGATAAATATCTACATCGATTTCGAAGTGACGGTTATTTTGGTGCAGTTTGTTCCATCTTAAAAAAAAATGAAAATTTTGAACAAGTGTCATTTTCAGCCAATCCTTTTATCCATATTATCCAATCCAATTTAAATGTACTTAATCCATATCCGTAAGTGAAATTTCGTGAAAAAAATTTTTTGTAATCATAAAAAATACATAACTTCATGTTTTTTATCGTTTATATGCATATTTAATGATTTTTATGCATTTGAGAATATCGCCCTTAATTACTTTATTAAATAAATTTTATTGAATTTTATCTATGGATTTAGTAGACTGAAACTGCAAAGGTAAATTCAATAAACGGTTGGCATGAGTGCAAAATTTGTTCTAAAATATTATTTATTTCCAAATTAGTACAAATATTTATTTGAATTTTTCCAAGTGTTTTTTGACTGAAGCATAGAAATTTCAAGAAAAAATTCATTTACACTGAATTCCTGGAAGTAGAAAACTTCTATCATGTAAGAATATGAATTTTTAAAAGTGTTAAACATAAACTTTTAACCGTTAGTGTATGTCGAAAAGTATTAGATTTGTTTCTCAGCACTCTAAAAATTTAATCCTATGTTAGGATGTACCAAAATTAAGGTACGACTTGAAATTTAAATATTACCTTAAATTTAGTTTGTTCACAATTACTTTCAAGCAGGTAAGTCTTAAATTAAGAAGATTTATCATGATTTGCGAAAAATATTTTTGATTCAAGACATATTCTCTTGATTTAAGACTTACTTATTTGAAAATGAATTTGAACATGGACTAAATTTAATGAAATATTTGAATTTCAAGTCGTGTCTTAATTCTGTTGCATCTTGAAATAAGATTGACTTTTTAGAGTGCTTTCTAAAAATTAAATCTTATTTTAAGATGCAACAAATTAAGACATGACTTGAAATTCAAATATTACCTTAAATTTAGTATATTTACACTATTAGATTCGAGCAGGAGAGTCTTAAATTAAGAAGATTTATCATAATTTTAGGAAATCATTCTTGATTCAAGACAATATCCTCTTCATTTAAGACTTACTTATTTGAAAATAAATCTGAACATGGAATAAATTCAAGAAAATATTTGAATTTCAAGTCGTGTCTTAATTCTGTTGCGTCTTGAAATAAGATTTACTTTTTAAAATACTTTCTAAAAATGGAACCTTATTATAAGATACAACAAAATCAAGACACAACTTGAAATTCAAATATTACCTTAAATTTAGTATATTTACACTATTACTTTCAAGTGGGCAAGTCTTTAATTAAGAAGATTTATCATAATTTCAGAAAACCGTTCTTGATTTAAGACATGTCCTGTTCATTTAAGACTTTCTTATTTGAAAATGAATTCGAACATGTACTTAATTCAAAAAAATATTCGAATTTCACTCGTGTTTTAATTTTGTTGCATCTTGAAATAAGACTGACTTTTTTATGTGCTTTCTAAAAATTAAATCTTTTTTTAAGATGCAACAAAATCAAGATACGACTTGAAAATCAAATATTACACTCAATTTCGTCTATGTTTGCAAATTTTTTTTAGCGAGCTAGTCGTAAATTAGGAAAATTTATTATAATTTGAGAAAATTATTTTTGATTCAAGACATATCCTTTTGATTGAAGACTTGCTTGTTTAAAAATAAATTTGAACATGGACTAAGTTCAAGGAAATATTTGAATATCAAGTCGTATCTTAATTTTGTTGCTTCTTACAATAAGATTGACTGAAATACAGAGCACTCCAAAAATTGCATCTTTTTTCAAGGCACGACTTGAAATTCAAATATTACGTTAAATTTTGTCAGGCACGTACGCAGAAAAAATTTTCGGGGGGGGGGGGGGTTGTTGAATTAAATTTTCACTTCTGAGAACGATTTTTTAAAGACCCTAAAAAAATTCACAATTTTTCCAAATTTCGGGGGGGGGGGTTGAACCCCCTTTGAGGAAATTGCTTTTGATTTAAGACTTACTTATTTAAAAATGAATTTGAACTTGGACTAAATTCAAAAAAATATTTGAATTTCAAGTCGTGTCTTAATTTTGTTGCATCTTAAAATAAGATAGACTTTTTACAGTGTACTTTAAAAATTGCATCTTTGTACAAGATGCAACAAAATCAAGACACGACTTAAAATTCAAATATTATTTTAAATTTAGTCTATGTACACTATTACTTTCAAGTGGGCGAGTCTTAAATTAAGAAGATTTATCATAATTTGAAGAAACCATTATTGATTCAAGACATATCCTCTTAATTTAAGATGCACCTGAAGTTCCAAACATTTAAAATTAAACGAAAAAGAAAAATGTATGAATTTCCAAGAAAACAAACTTGCCACCTTCTTTCTAGAGCTTTTCAGTCAGAAAAGAAAACTTTATTACATATAAACCCAAAAAAATATTTAACACAATCTTCTCCATGACGAGAAATGATGAATTTATATATATTTTTTCTTTTCGTTTAATTTCAAACGTTTAGAATTTCAAGTTCATAATTTGAGACTTACACTGTAAAAATTGAATCTTATTTTAAGATGCAACTATATCAAGGCACGTCTTAAAATTCAAATATTATCTTAAATTTAGTCTATGCATACAATTAGTTTCAAGCAGGCAAGTCTTGAATTAGGAAAATTCAACATAATTTGAGGAAATCATTCTTGATTAAAGACTTGATTGCTTGAAAATAAATTAAAAAATAGACTGAATTCAAGATACCATTTGAATTTCAAATCGTCCCTTAATTTTGTTGCATCTTAAAATAAGATTAACCTTTTAGAGTGTACTTATTTGAAAATGAATTCGAACATGGACTAAATTCAAGGAAATATTCGAATTTAAAGTCGTGTCTTAATTTTGTTGTATCTTTAAATAAGACTGACTTTTTGAATTAAGTGCAAAAGTGCAGCCTATGTTATACCCGTGTAAATCCCGCCTTCTACATCTCTTATCACGGTTTCGGCGTGCCGATTTTCGACAAGCGAAACGTGGCAACCCTAGTTAATCGCCAGCTCCACGAGATGCGATAATCGCTCTCGAACAGTCGGCTCGAGCGGACTGTGCCGAGCCTGTGCGGTTTGTCACGTCGTATTCTCCATTCGTTGGTTGCGAGATCAGCGAATCTTCGTATCCTATCCAGTACAGAGTCTCTCGCGCGACGCGCTACTCGTCGAAATTCGTCATCTCACCCTGAACCCGGCTGAACCCCGTGACGACGTCGAGAAAGAAAAAAAAGTTATAAAATTGCCGATGACGCATTCCAGCGCAAAAAACTCGTCGGAATTTCAAGAGCGAAAGAATGTGAAAAATTGCAAAAGAGAAGGAAAAAAAGTACGAGTCGCCGAAATGTAAACACGACCGGAGGCAAAGCAAATACGTGGATACCGCGGGGCAACGTGAACAAACGTGAATGACGTGCAATGGACGGGAATGAAACTCGCGCGAGTTTCAAGTTGAAAGCACCAAGTTGAAGGGGCGTGCGAAGCAGCAAAAAGGGGGGCGGAGGGGCGGGGGAGGGGGACAGAAGCGGAAGTCGGGGCGGTGGGAAGCTGCGGAAGAGAGTTGCCGCTGGGCCTATAAATGTGGGAACAAGTCGTGGGGAGGGGGGGACCAAGTATCACCAAGCTCCACCACCAGCAGCACTCCGGAAGTCACGTCTCGCCCCGACCCCCGATGATGAGCGCTTTCGGGAGCCTCGGCCACTGTCGCCGAAAGAACCGATTTCGCATCAGGAAGAGCAAAGTTAAGCTCGACGGTAAAAAGAAAAGCTCTCGACATGGGCTTTTTTCCTATTTGACGCAAAATTTTTTTCGGTCTCGTCGGAAAAGTGTTTCGATTTTCCCAGGATCGGGTTTTCCACTAATGTGGGTGGTGACTCGAATGAAATTTTGTGTTGAAATCAAGGGTGAAGTCTTTTCCCTGTTCCCTTGCACGTGTTAGGAAAAATACTTGTGCGTGTCTTGATTGTTCCGCAGTGGAAATCGTGAGGTAGATTTCTGTTGGTTTGCGCAGCTGTCATTTGAGGGGGTAGTGATTGCAGTTTTATCAGCTCCTCCCTTGATAAACGTTTCTCGCGAGGTTATTGTGCGGCTCTTGTCAAGACAATGAATCTTTTTCGCGTTATCTATGTTTGCCGGTGTGATAACCCGGTCGGTGGTTCATTGGAGGGAATTTTTTTAAAGTCTTTAGTGTGGATCCGCTCGGATTTGTTGGGACCGAATTTTGGATATCATGATGATGTTAAGACAGGTGAATGTATGTGTTTATGGTTTATTGAAGACAATTTACTCGACGAGTGCATGGAAAATGGTTTCTTTTTCATCTGTTTTTTGAAAATTATTTAAAGATGAATAGGTGCTTTGATAGAGTTTAATATTGACCTTAAAATAAATTTAATTACTTGCTTATTCAGACGTGATTATATAAAAATTATTGGGATATCATGTTCAGTATTTGTTTTCTAACTGTGTTGAAAATTCGATTTATTAGAAAGTGAAAAAGTTACGATTCAGAGGTTGAATGGGAATTTTCTATTTTTAGCAATCTTTAAACAAATTTAATTGCCTATATGTGTCTCATGACAGCTGTAAAATGACAGTTGCGTATTTTAGCACCGTAAAATTCTATAGCAATCTTGATGAGTATAATTGAAAAGAGATACATTATAAAAAAAGTAGTTTTACACATAAATTTAGGGTTATTACAAAAATTTGTTTAAAAAGCATTTTCCAAAAACAGCTATAAAAGAATCATTTTTCGTAACTTGATTATTATGACCCACATCATAATTATTTTTGTCATAATTTTGCATAAAATGGGTTGAGATTCAAATGATATGACTGAAAAATACTTTTGAGATACTGGTTTTTTTTTGCTGATTGTAAGTCTGATAAAATTCGTATATCAAAATTTCAGGCATTAGGTTACTTTATAAAAAATTACAAAAAAATTAAATCAATTGAATGGTCGGATGAAAAAAATCATAACTCTGATCCTTCTTAAAATTATCTTAGAAACTTAAAATTAATTATCAATACATTGTTTTTTATAAGTGATTTTTTATAAATATCAAATAAAAAATCTATCAAGTTTTAAAACTCTGAAATCTCGAACGGATAGAAATTTTTTGTAACGCAAATGTTAAAGAATTAAGAATTTGAGAATTATTGAATGAGTGCAAAAAACCTACAGAATCGAATAAAAATATAAATCGCAGATAATATATATGAATAAACATTCCAATTTATCTGGCAACGCTCTGTATTGTGTAATTTTAAAAAACTTCTATATCTTTCTTTCTTTTTTTCGTTCTCTCAGAGCTATAAGGAAGATGGAATCCAGGCGAAATTTCTTTTTATCCTTTTTATTTACTAATTCTTTCCGAGCTTTCGACCCAAAACTTAGGTCCTCTTCAGGGAATGGCTTCTTTCAATGTGATAACG
>JAPYZL010150168.1:0-14426 GCA_030522825.1 Platygaster orseoliae
GTGTGCACCTCGGAGCCGTGCCGTTCTCGGCCTCGGTCGACTTATTTCTGGGCTCGTCTGCGCCAAACGCGCTTCGCGCGTTTGGCTACGACTCGTCCAAAAAACGTCTATCTCGTCCGCGAACGGCAAAACACGGCTCCTCGGTACACAATGTACTATTACTATATATACTATAAGCTATAAATTATGAATGATATATTTTTAATTACAATAACTTGTTTGAGACTAACATGTGTCGTGGAACGAGAAAAGTGACCTAAGGACCAAACTCGTTTGGGCATATTATCTGACTTAAAGGCAATAGAAAGTAAGCCAAAACGATTTTGGTCCTGAGGTCCCTTTTTTCATCCCACGCCACATAGAATAATTTATAATACATTGATTTTTAAAGTACAAACATGCATAACAATATATTCATCTACAATTACATCGTAATTATATTAAAGCATAATTTTTTCATACTATATCTTTTTTTTAATTTTATAAAAAAATTATAAATGTTGAATGACGATTAGGGAGTATTCAGAACTTGTAATCATTAGCATCAAAATACTATTTATTATTATGATATTATATAGTTGATTATTTGAACATAGTAATGCTAGATAAATTGTTTAAATAATTACAAAACTGAATAATAGTATATTTTATAAAATTTACATCATATATTAAGAAAAACAATCAGATGTAAATGATATACATATATCAAATCGTACATCATAAAATAATATAATACATCACATATAATTATAACACGTTATGTTGAACGTTTATGAAAAACTATCCTCAATTTGTCGAACCGCAGGGAATTACAAAATACTTTTCTGAACTAGAACGTAATTTCCGTCGGTAAAAAACGATTTTCCCCTTCGCCACTCGCAACCCGATCCGAGAAATTTCTAATTAATACATCAATTAGCAAATAGTAAAGGAGCGAAAGGTGATGAACGAAGATCGTAACAGCTGGCGTGGAAGGTGTAATTTCATCCGGCAAAACGCCGCGAATGTTTGCAATCGGAGCCTTTCGACATCGCGCAACTTCCTTTTTCACGAGTTTTCAGGTATGGGACGAACCGAGATTAATGGCTGATTCCGAGGTCTATTGCAAATTGTGCAAGTATCCGAGCAATAGAATTCAAATTATACGTATGCACTTTTTTTTAATGTCACGTCGCAGATGCAAAAATCTTTTTTAATTGACGGCTCCTGTCATTTTCGAATATCTGAGTTTGATTGATAATGCCTATTTTAATCAGAAAAAGAAACGGATTCGGAGAAGTTGGGAAATGAAAAATAGGGGAATCATTTCAATCGTTCAATCTTGTTTGCAAGACCCGGATTATTCGTCCCCTCCCTCCTCCCATCCCGCATTTCCCCGGGCTCGAGTATAGCTCTCATTTGTGACTTTGACAAATTGCTGATGCTCGTTATTCCGTCACTTATCCCTGAGTTTAACGTTATTTATTAAGGTATTGAGATGAAAATCCTTTTTCCTGAATCGGATTAACGTGATTTGTATGGGAATAAAAATTGGATCATCGGAAGAGTTGTGTGAGATAACGTTTTTTTAATGAAGAAAGGGAGATTCTTGACTTAAAAACAGCCATTTGACAACTGGAAATAATTAGGGCGAGTCGAAGAAACCTGACCTACCTTACGTAACGTAATCTGATGTAAAATTCTTCAAACTTACATTGCATTTATTTATGATCAAACGTATTGTAAATCATGAATTTCCGGTTGTTTTATTGGTTTTTTTGATAGGAAGTATTTGAGAATCATAATTTTGTAATTTTGAATTTTGCTTATATTTTCATTGTTCATTACAGGTAATGTAATGCTAATTTTCAGGGAGAGGTGATTCAAGTCACACAAATGAAAATTTTAAAACTATTTTTTTGTCTGTTTCATTTGCATTTCAAAAATTTTACAAGAGACTGGAAATCATGCTATTGTTTTACAGTTTCAGCTGTCATTGTAAAAGTCGAACATATTTTTCATAATTTAGACAGTTTTTGATAAAAAAATGGATTTTGAGAGATTTTATTACTTTTAACATTTTTGAATGCTTTTAACAGTTTTTTTTAAAGGTACGATAGTTATTTAAGTGTTTTGACAATCGCAAATTTTTTACAGTTGTTAAAAAAAAATATCAACATTTCAGATATTACATGTTTTCGACAGTCATGACAATATCGACAATTTTCTCAGCAATTTTAAGCAATTTCAAGGTGTTTTACAGCTTAACAGTGCATTAAATTTTTTTCAGTCAAAAATGTTAGTAAATATCAAAGTCATTGTAGTGTATCAAAGTCATTAGTATGTGAAATCTGTCAGTAATTTATAACTAATTTTTGAAAATTTCATTCCTAAATTCTGAAACAATAATACAGCAACGTAAACTGTCAAACTGTCAAATCTATTTAAAAGTATCAGAAGGTAGAAAATTGTGGAAACTTTTTTAAATCGTTAAACTAATGAAAGTATCCAAAATTGATTATTGAATAATTCATATTTTCATCTATAGTTAGCATGAAAGAACTGACTGGATTTTATCATTTTTAAAAAACGTAAGAATCGCCAAAAATATGAAAACTGTAAAAACTGGATTTAATTTTTTTAATTTCACCGCTACCACTACAGTTACAAACTTTCAAAAATGTTAACATCTGCCAATAGATGTCAAAATAAAAAAAATTTTTTTTTAATTGTTGGAACTTTTTTAAACTGTCAAAATTATTGAAATTGAAATGAATGCCAGATCCTACGAATATATTTTTTAACTGGACAAACTGTAATAAGTTGTTCAACTGCCAATACTGCCAAGTCTCCCAAGAACTGTCAAAACTTTGAAAATCACTACAGTCCTAAGACTATGAAAAACCGATTTTCGAAAATCATCAAAACTGCCAAAAATATTAAAAATTAAAAAAAGGACGTTTTAAACTGTCATTAAAAAATTGCAAAAGCCTTGAAAATATCGAAATCGTCAAAACTATAATTATAAACTGATTGTCACCACTGTCGAGACTGTTCAAAACTACATAACAAGCCAAAACTTTCAAGGCTATGAGAAATTGTTCAACTGCCAGGTCTGTAAAAACTGTCAACTTTAAGGCAAGTTTTCGAAAATATTAAAACTATTTGTTAACTGTCCAAAATATTAAAACTTACATATCTGTAAATCTATCAAAAATCATCAAAAAAAATTAAATTTATTCAACTATCAAGACTGCCCAATCTTATAAAAACTGTCAAATTTCTAAAACTCGTTACATTGTCAAGATTGTTAAAAAATTTTTAAAACTGTCACAACCGTTCAAAAACTGACAAAATTAGTAAGACTGTCAAAGACGTTTAAAGAATAAAAAGAGCAGAACCTTTCAAACTGTCATTAACTGCACAGCTAGAGACGCGACTGTCAAACCTTTGAAGAATTATCGAAAAATTGTTAACTACCATCGTTTCACTACTAGGTCTGTAAAAAACTGCCAACTTTAAAGCGAGCCTTTTAAAACGACAAAACTGTCTATTAAATGTCAAAAATATCAAAATTGTTCAAAAACTGTCAAAATAGTTAAAAACGCCCAAAACATCTCAATCTCTGAAACTGTGTCATAAACTGCTCGATTTGGAAAATTTCCAAACAAGAAATTAAATTATCAAAACTCTTTCAAACCTGTTAAAACTGTTGTGAACTGTCAAAGCTCTTCTAAAAGGTCAAAACTATGAAATTTCACCTGCCGCGGCGCTTTCGCAATAGTCGGAACGATATTAAATGGCTGGAGCGTAGGAAATTAATGCAAACGGCGGCAGCCGGAGAAAGAAGGCAGCGCGGCGGCAAATTCAAACTTTATGCAATGGCTGGGGAGGGCCGTTACTTTCCGCGTAGTCTTTGAAAATTGCTGCTCTCGTGACTATTCGGCACGCTTGTTTCATATTTTCATGACTCTCGGCAGTTACATTAATAACAGTGCCCGTTAATTCTCGAGTAGGCCCGGTAACACAACGCCATTTTTCTTTTTTTTCTTCCCAGTTATACCCGCAACCATCGATTGTCGAAAGAACCGCTGCGCAATCATTTCCATTACAGCTATAAAAGTTTTCATCAAAAAACTATTTCCTCGATTGTGTCGATTCATTGTCTTCATCGCATTTTTATGCGCAATCTTCACATTAAATTGCATTTCTTAAAATTGCGTAAATGTGTTTTATACGAATTACTATTATTATTTTGAGAAGCAAATCGTGAACTGGAATTACGTTGAATTACTGATTTGGAATTTCTTTTTAGAAAGGGTTTTCTCAAAATATTTTTACAAATTTGTATTAGTATTGTTAAAGGTTGGGGGAGAGAAGTCGAGAAAAATTTTTAGACATTTTCTTCATAATTTGTGAAATAACTTACATCAAGAGTTTCAACGGTTAGTAATTTGTGGATAATTTATATAATACTATTTTTGAAAAAATCAAACTTTTTTTTTAAGCGTAGCAACCTCTTAGCATAGTGTACTATTGGGTAAGAAGGGGTGACTCATCGAAAATCTCACCAACTCCAATCTCTCTAAAAATTCGGATTACAATTGCCTAAGGAGCCCATTTTATTTTTGTCAAAATATATGTATTTTTTTTCTAGGGAAATTTTTCTAGTGTAAAGAGGTATAAAGAACGGAAGAAAAACCATTCATCAAAAGATTTTTCTAAACAGCGTCACCCACGCGATTACATAGAATTAAGAGAACCGCGAAAATGCATTTAATTCTGCCACGATTGCGGGCGAAAGTCGTCGAAGAATTTTCTCGTTACATTTGTCATGCTGCAGTGGAAATTTCTCTTGGACCGCAGTTTCTTTTGTGTAGAAATAAAAAAAATGTAAAAACACCTGCCAACTTGTGATTAGGTGATTTTAGTTATGAGATCGTGGCAAATAAAAAATTGTTGAGATAGAAAGACAACGACAAAATAAAGCCAATTGAACAGATTTTGAACGAGTTCAAATTTGGTAAAGAAATTTCTTAAAATTTTTAAATTTTGGTACAACTTTTTGTGAAATGTTTTCGAAAAACTGGTTTCATTTTACTTTTTAGAATTTTAATTCAAACTGAACAATAAATTTTGAAATTCAATTTATTATTATGTCATAAGAAGGTGGATTATTTATCTAAGTACATAGTTTTTCATTATTTTTAAAGGTTTTTCTAACTTTCAATATTCTCAGTGCTTTGATTTTAGGATTCTGATAGTTTATTATTAAAATTATACTTTTTTTTAAATTTCCATAGTTTTCCAAAGTTTATAATCATTATCTTTGATTTCTCATGATAAACTATTATTTTATTTATTTCTCATTGCATTCTATAACTTTCCATTATCCATTATAACGGAATTTCCATATTTTAAAAAAATTCTGTGTTTTTTCACGATTTTTTATAGTTCACCATGACGTTCTATTAATTTTTTATTCACTCTCATGATTTTCCATAATGCTCTACAGTTTTTTCACTCACTATAATTTTTCATTCTTTCGTATAAGCTCTCATGACTTTTTATAATTTTCCATGATACATACAATAAATCTCTAGTCCCCCATTTTTCTTGTATTTCTATTCAACTCATAATTAACTATATTTATGACAATTCTTCGAATCTTGAATTTTCCAATTTTTTGGTTCTTCGGTTTATTTTGATGACTTGGCAATGAATGTCAATAATTTTTCAGGGATTCATTGTTTTGCTTATTTGATCAACACATATTCCATTGATTCAGGTTTTTTGAACAAATGAAAGCCATTCATTAAAATGATTTTGAAAATTCGGTGTTAAGGCTAGTAGAAATCGGAAAATACTTTTTATTGTAGACAAAAATATTGTTTAATATATATATTTTGGTGTATGAATTATCACATTTTCATGAATATAGACGTTTAAACTGTAGTATATAAATATTGAAATCGAGTAGAAACAAATTTTTACAGCTACGAATATCTTCGTAAGACGTAGATAGGAAAATATCAAACAACATTCAAGTCAACACTTACAATTTTCATCTAAAATTCACAAACTACAAATATTTTTTAACAAAATATTATATTAATCCTATCCTGTAATATTTTTGTGTAGAAAATATGAATTCTTGATGTCATTTTCAGTGCCATTTCTTAAAATATCTTTTACTTTCTCAGGGGTTCGAGAGAACGAGGCAAACTGCTAAGTAGAATGTTCGTAAATCGAGTTAGAACACGTCACAAAACATTTGGCAATGTGAATTTTGCAATGCCTACAGTCGAAAGTAAAAAGCACGAAGTCGCTCAATCGTAAAACGCAAAAGTTGCTTGATTTCGTTTCGCGACAACTCCTTTTACCTCCTCGCATTCGCATTTTTCGGCAATCCGTAGGAGACGCGAGTCTTCGTGGCCTTTATGCAACCAAATCAACGGGGAGTCACGTTTCACCGCGTACTTACAAAAAAAAAAACCTGTTGCAAATATGGATAATTGAATTGTTTAATGTAATTTAGTCAAAATGGACTCGCACATTATGAATAATTCCGGGTCGAGTTTCATTGCTTTGTGGTTACAGTAAATTCAAGCTCGTTATCGAGAACTTCCAATTAAGAATACTTATTTGCTACCGAAAGTCAAGATTATTCAACGGTATATAATTTCAATTGGTTGAGCAATATTTAGATATTTACTGCGTTGTTTTTTCTCAATTTTTTCAAAGAAATCTTACTGACTTAAAAGATTTTTTATAAATATCTAATGAATGGAAATCCGAAAAAATGCCCAACTCTTGATGAATTCAATTTATATTATTCTTAAAAATATTATTTCTATCTCGTATCTGTAAGAAATGAAAAAATAATGTATATATTATTTTACATAAATTTTCTTTCGACTCAAGGAAAACTCTAACTTGTATACACAGATTATTCCTAGCCGTTAACCTTTTCCCTAAGACACATGCAAAAAAATAGCGAATGGAAAGTTTCATAAGTCACGAATTTATCGATAAAACGCGCTTTGAATCTCGCGAGCTCATCTGCATCTTGAAAAAAAAAGCGACAATTTTTGCCTATTTAAGAGTATTTTTATATTGCACATACATTTTCGAGAAGAATAATTTTGTTTTAAAACATTATTTTTATATCCTGACATGATATTTTCTAAAATAAATATCAAATTATCGATAAATATATAAAGTTCAAGACGAATACATTGAAAAAAGTTGTTTGCCCTGGGAATCGTGTTTTTTAAAATTCAGACAGAAACATCAATTATAAAACTACAATGAAAAAAGTAACGGATGTAAATAATTCATTATTAATTAATTAGATTTACATTTGCTTCGAATATTCTAATAATTAGAATAATAATTTGATTGTAAAATAATATTCTAGTAATATTAATATCTGTTTTTATCATAACCTAATATTATTTGTGAGTTGTTCAAAATAAAAATAAATAATCTACTGTAAAATATTTATAATTTATTTTCATTATTCATATTTTTTATTATCATGATTTTTATAAGTAAAATTTTTAAAATTATGTAACAGTAATTTACATCGATATTAAGTACATTTACTTATTTGTTATACATTCAAATATTATTTTGCTTCTGTTATTATATAATCAGTTGCATTCAATATTAAATATACTCATCATCAATAAAAGAATATAATAATTTATTCAGAACATATGAATTTATACTCGAACCACTCCAATAATATAACTTGTGTGAATGATTATTCATAAATTATTTAAATCTATTTGAATTGTTTCCAAATGAATATAAAAATAATAGTAATATTCAATCATATCGATTATCAACATAAATACTAATTGTAAATTCATATGAGGTACTTAACTGTAAAAATTTTGAGTGAATTAGATTAATTTTACAAAGTAAAAATACATTTAGCGTGAGAATATTTTCATTTTCTGTTTGATATTGAATAAATTGTCCACTTCAAGACCAAAATATCGGTCATACTTAAAATAACTTATTGTTTGAATATTTTCATAACTTCCCAAATATTTCCTTATTTATTCAAATCATTGTAAAATCTAGCAATTTAAATTGATATGAAACTCTCTGATAAAAATATACAAAATGTATAATTATCAGAAAAACAAGGAGTATTTGTTGATTTGCAAAAAAGTTTCAAATTTCAGAAACCTCTGGAGATATAGAATATTAAATCATGCCTGTGAATCGATTACTTGTATACGTGAATCCGCAAATCAAGTTTATCAGAGAGAGACGCAAAAGCGATATAACTAACACGAATTCCTTCGGAATCTTGGCGCATCACTTTTCCATTTTCAATTTCAATTTCAATCTCCGGAAACTCGCGAGCGGGAATGCGAGCACCATCTTTCGCGTGTCAAGGAACATGATCCGTTTTGCGATTATTACCCCGGGCTACTTTGAAATTTCCTCGAGTTTTCACGATTTCCGAAGCTCAATATATATTATTCACGTCACGTTCATTGTTTGAAATGAAAAACGAAAAAAGAAAAAAAAATGGAAAAAGAAAAAAATTACAATACACGGAAAAGAAATTCCGAAAGGATGAAAACAAATTTAAACTCGATACTCGTGGATTACCATTTCATCTTTGACATTTTTAGACGAAATATTAAAGAAGTTCAAACAAGAAGAAAAACTTATTTCGTTATTTGTCTATAAATATCTACTAAATAACTAACGTCTTCCGGTTTAATACTATTTTTCCCCTCAACCCAGAAGTAAAGAAACAACCCTGAGTTCTCATTTCATATATACCATAAATTAATGTCTCGAGCAACCTCGTGTTTTGGGGGTTCGATAGGTAGGGTGAAAAGGGAGGAATTTGCATGCGAACCTGGTACTGACCTGGGACGGGGAAAAAACTCGGTGGAGATTCGCGAGCGAAAGGTATGACCGATACGTGTTATCGATTACCTCGTTACTAGCGAGAAAGGCTAGCAAGTTTCGTGGTGCAATCAACGCGTGTCGCGATCTTCCCGATGATTTTATTATGCGATCAAAGGAAATTTCGTGCGCTAAAATCCGAAATTTCGGTGTTTTTTAAAGTCAAAAAATGTATTTTTCGAAAATATTTGAATTATAAAAGGGAGTATTTCGGAATGTAAATAATGAAACTTCAATTTTTGAATAGAACATTCTTGAATTTGAAATGATAGAAATCAGAATTCTAAATTTTTTGTTTCTTAAAAAAAAAAATACAGAATTGTGAGTTTTAAGATAGAAAAATTCAGGATTGTTGATTGTTGATAACGAAGTATGGAATCATACCATTTTTATTTTTTTTTTTTGTGAAGAGTACTTTAGTTTTGAAACCTAGAATCCTAAATTATATATTTAGAGATGATTTAATTTTTTTCAGAATTTTATATTTTACTGTACTGCCTAGATTAAATAATTCTATATGAAAGTTAAAAATTTTAGAACTAACAATATTTAGGATTTTTACGTGTAATTTAAGCCTACGAGTCCAGAAAACAAAACTTATTAATTTTAGATAACATTACACTCGATTAATATGTCTCTGAAGTTCCAAACGTTTTAAAGAAACGAAAAAATGTAAAAATAGTTCTATCATTCCTAGCAATAGAATAAACTGGTTATTATTGATATTTAACAAATGTTGTTCAATGTTTTTCATAATTTTTATTTTAATCATGGGTGGAAATTAAACATAATTTTTTTTTCGTTATTGTTTATTTCATAAACGTTTGGAACTTCAGACACGTCGATAATATAGGTTATAGGTAATAAATCAATGGAATATAAAGTTACAAGATATGGAATTCTAGAACCCAAAATTACACAACAAACATTTTAAGAAAAATGTTAGATAGAACACATAATCACAAAATTAAGTAACCAGAAAATATCAAATTGAAGAATTCTTTATTTCTAAACTTTAATTACATTATTTTAAATTTCTGTATATATTTTTTCAAAAAGTAAAATTCAAAAAATACAAATACTTTGATATTTCTAGCTCTAGAACATCAGTTCAATACATTTTTTACTTAAACATATTAATATACAAACTTATAGTTATCAGAATGGATGAAGAAAATTTACTTCAAGAAATTTGTGTTGAATTAATGATCATTTCAAGTGAAAAATAAAAAAGTCTGTATAAAAGTAAAACATTTAAAAAATACTATTAATTTTCAAAAGTTAATGAAATTTACTGAAGATGCAATGGCTGAAATTTAGAGGACATTACAAATAGTTTCGTGTAAGTGCTCAAGCTTAATAGAATTCATAATTCCTAATTTCATTATAACCGACAAATAACCATAGCTTTGATAAAACTTTTTAAACAGAATTCTATTGATTTACTATTATTGATATTATATTGTCAATAATAATTGTTTGACTAGAAGAAGGAAAAAAATGGAAATTATGTAAATCTACAAATAAATTAAAAATAATATCAGAAAAAAAAATTTCATTCATCATGAAAAAATAAAAAGAATACCGATAATCTGCATTAAAATACAATTTTTTTAAAGTTGTATCTAAAAACTGGAAATCTCAGAAACTTTTGATTGTACATCAAATTCTAGGCATTTACGAATTAGCTAAAATCTGTTTACTATTTTTTCAAAATCCCATAAAAATTCCAAAACTCTTTAAAACTCTGATTCCTAGAGCATCGAATTTCAGAAATATATAAATCAAACAAGAAAAATACCAAAAAAAACTTGTATAATCTTCAACCCTTGAGCATCGAGTTCCTGAAACCTACGTAAAAATTCACAATAAAATCAGAAAATCCTCCAAGTTTTATCAACACTACAGAAATAGGAAAAACACCAAAAGTGTTTGAAATAAAAACAAGGAAATTCTCTTGAAAGTCGGAAATTATGAATTTACGAAAGAAACACCTCAATAAAAAATAACGATTATAGAAAATGCGCAACTTTGATAACCATGAGTTATATACCTTGAAAATTCTCAATATACAAAAAAAATTGAAATACCTATTTTTGCCCTTGTCACAACCATTAGAAAAAAAAGTATCCGATGACAAGAAAAATATGTAAAACTTCCTTCAAGGTCGCTAAGCAATTTAATCTCGAAACGACGAAAAATCCATCGATCGATATTTATCTCCATGTAAAAACGCAATTAAGCGTCATTAATCGAGGTGCGAACGCGAGATACGCGAGATTAATTGGCTCCCAAGAAGCCAGATAAACTCGGGTGCAGAACTCGTGAATCAGGGGCTCGATTTTTCTCATCGCGGGGGCTCATTATCGCTAATTTACTCGCGTTCGACGCCACGTGAAAGGCCCGGCCACCTCCGACTTCGACTTTGACATTCTCTCGGCTCGTGACGCCGTTTTATTCACCAAAACTCGAACAAATCGAATCCCGGCGAATTGAGATAACGCCGGTACGTGATAATAAATTACGGACGAAAGCAGATTTCCCGGACTTTGCGGGCCTCGAGCTTTGACGTACGAGCTTTTACGCTCTCGGAAACGAAAGTTGCTCGGAAATTTGCTGTTACTTTCTGGATCATCCCACGGGTTAAATTTTGGGATAAAACGTTTTTCAAGTGTTATGGAGATATTTGAAAAAGCCAGAGATTGACTCAAAATTGAAATGAGATTTTTATGGGAGAAAAGAGGGTTGAATCGAATGCCAAAAAAGTCGATTTATGTGTACATGAATGTTTTAAAAGATGGCCAAGTTTTAAAAAATGTTGAAAGTCGACTTGTGACACTTGAGCTATTAAATATAGAAAAGTATATCTTTTTTTTTATGGTATGACATTCATACAATATCAATATCACTTTACACTTTACAATATCACTTTCGACGATTGAGGATTTATTATTAAATAAATTATTTATATTTTTGTATATTTCGAGACAATTACGTCACGATAGATTGTAAGTATTTTTTAGAATAAGAGTATTTAGGAGTTTTTCGTATTTTTTAAATTTATTCAATTCTGAGGGATTTTTGAAGTTTTTTTTTCATTTTCAGAAATAAATGTTGAAGAATTCTAAATTTGGTTGATTTTAAAGATCGCATAAATTTTTTAAAAACGTTTTCATAGATCGGTCCGTTTTGATAGATTTCTCGTGCTTCAGATATTTATCAAGTTTTTCAGTACTTTCGCAATTTAAAAAATTATTTCTTGTTTTTATGAATTTCCTTATGGAATCCTAGAATTTGATGTTCTACGATGAAAGTTTCAAAATATTTACGAGAATTTATGAAATTTTAGATAAAATTATATTTACATATAGTAATTAGATATTTAATGCATACTTGAATTATTTGTAATTTTTCGATTCTTCAGTAGTTGTAAAATATGTTATAATTATAGAGCTAAAGATTTCTGAGATTTTCATAGATTATTTTACCATGAATTTCAAGTTTGATGCTCTAGGATTCAAAGAATTATAGATTTTAAGTATGAATATCCTTAAAAAAATAGTACGTACACAGCTTTCTATTATATTGTTATGGATACCAAGATCTTCCAAGATTTTTAGTATTTTTTCAATATATTTATGTTGTCATTTGTAAGTGATCCGAAATTACAAGGAGATTCTACTATTTGAAAAATTTTATGAATTTTAGGCACGTTTTCTCAAGTTTTTTCCAAATTTCTCGAATACTTCTACAATTAAGAAGAATTTCTCGTACTTTCCTATATTTCTAATAAAATTTTATTTATCAGATTTTATTTTTAACTTCAATATCAAAGAAAAATTTTGGTTAGTTGTATAATTCATAATAGTAAAATGTTGGAAAATTGTAGTTATAAAAATCTTCAATAAAAACTCAATCAGAAAAAATGCATTTAGATTTTTTAGTTTTAAAATTGAATAAATTAATTAAGAAAACGAGCTAGGTCATAAAGTTAATCTTTTTCAATAAAAACAATAGAATAATCAAACAATTTATAAATTACTTTCGAAAGTATTCGCGTTATGAGCATAAGAGTCAAAAAGAAGATAGAGTACACGGAAACGGCATTACCAGTGCGTTCCTTCTTCCTCCATAAAAAGAGCTAACCGCTGTAAAACCATGTGACTCTTAGCATATGAAACTTTTAATACGTTCGTGTTCCATTTCACGACGCTAATAACAACAATTTCAGCAGCGTTGAAATCTTTTTCGTCTCAATATGAAAAAACCCGTTTCTAGGAACGTATTGAAAAATTCAGTCCCGTAACATGGTGAATGGCTGTAATTTGGATAATAAGAATAATAATGATGAAAGTAGTATTCACGTGTGGAATCGACACAATGTTGTTAAGATAAACTTGTTGATTCAGGTTTATATGTATCAAAATATGAGTAGAGTTGGAAAGTGTCTTGATTTATGGTATTTCTTTCTCTTCTCTAAACCTAAACCTCAGCCCTTATTATTCGTCTTTTCTTCTCTTACACGAAAAAATATGTTTTATTTATCCAAAGCAAATTTCATTGTCCATATAGTAGGCAAGCTTTTTTTATTATGAATTATGATGCGTTAATTTAGGTATTCACGTGTTTTGTGCTAATGGAAATATTCCTTGGATGAATAAATCAATTTTTTGCGACTTCCCTGACTTCCCCATTTTTTCCACGAAAATTCTAAGTATATAGAAAAGTATACTTAAGTTGATTCTCGTCCATTTTCCCGGATGCAGTTTCCCGACAGTCAATTTTTCCTACGACCTTTTTCCCGACAAACACTTTTCCCGACAACACTTTTCCCGACAGCACTTCTCTTGACAGACTATGTTCACGACAAAAATCCTATGATTGAATAAAGTCATATTTTCCTGACCGACTGTTTCCAAAAATCAAAAAAGTGTCCTTTTTTATCAAAGAAGACATGCTTTTACAATAAATTTTCTTATTTTAATTGTTTGACCGTAAATTTACATTTTCTACTTATTATTTATTTGAGAAAATTGAAAATGAGAAAAAAAGTTCATTAAGAAAAAAATTATGACTTATAATTAACTATAAATTATAAACATTTTGAATTTTAAAAAAAGTTGATTGAGAAAAAAAATTATAACTTTCGAAAACTTTTAAGAAAAACTGATCCAGTACCGGTATATTCATGTAAAAGAATAGAAAAGCAGTGTCGGGAAAAATGTTGTCGGGTAAATTGTTTGTCGGGAAAATTGTTGTCAGGAAAACTGTGTCGGGAGAAGTGCTGTCGGGAAAATTGTTGTCGGGAAAAGTGTTTGTCGAGAAAAAGATTGTCGGGAAAATTTTCTGTCGGGAAACTGCTTTCGGGAAAATGACCGGGTACCGCTTAAGTTGTTAATTTACGAGAAAACTTACGAGGGTCATTTGAAAAGTTTCTGGCCTTATCGACAAGGGGTAATAGTAGAGTTGAACAGTTGCGCCATCTGTTATAGGATAATGAAATTTGA
>JAPYZL010150169.1:0-10729 GCA_030522825.1 Platygaster orseoliae
ACAAACAAAACAAAGCACAGTAAAAATAGACAAGCAAGATTTTGTAGAGTTGTTGACTGATGCCTCAGCTGACTATGTAACGTTTCTGTTGGTACTTATTGACCGATTTGAAATGCTAGTGCAACCTATGGTAAAACAGCGGTTTTCTATTTGTAGGCCTGATATTTATTTTCATTATTCATAAATTGTTAAAAAAAATATAGTTCTTACTAGTTTAGAACAATTTTTTTACATCTATTGTTTGGTACATACGATTACTGATGATATAATAACGTTTTTTCTGCTTGTAATGGTTTGAACAGTATCTTTAATATTTAAATTCAGCTAAACAATAGTAGGGTCATAGAGCATTAGAAAAGTATTATATGAATAGTGATTGAATCAAAATTCGTCCTCTTTATAATTACATCTGGCAAGACAGGATAAATGTGAATTCAGCCAAGAAGGACAATTAATATTTTTTATTCATTTGACCGACGTTTCGTTCCGGATGCAGAACATTCTCAAGGTCGAGAAAATAACAAAATCTGTAACAACGATCCAAACTAATAAGATCCTTATCAATCCAAGAGAGAAAACATCAATATAAAAAAGAAAAAAATTGCTTCTTTAGCTACTTACAAAATCTTTATCACTATCCAGAGTCAAACATCGTGAACAAACTATAAATTACGTAGGATAGTGAACGTGTGCATGCTTCGAAGCGGGCATACATTGAGTGGTTAACATTCAAATCTAAACCTAACTTTTATAACGTCGAAACATAAAATCAATGAGATAAGATAAAATCATAAAACGACGTACGAGAATAGAAAATAGAAAAATGAATTTCTCTTTGTCATTGTCATTTCTTTTTGTTTATTCATTTTCCAATTTTCTATTCTCGTACGTCGTTTTATGATTTTGTCTTATCTCATTCATTTTATGTTTCGACGTTACATAAGTTAGGTTTTGATTTGAATGATAACCACTCAGTGTATGCCCGCTTCGAAGCATGCACACGTTCAATATTCTACGTAATTTATAGTTTGTTCACGATGTTTGACTCTGGATAGTGATAAAGATTTTGTAAGTAGCTAAAGAAACAATTTTTTTTTCTTTTTTATATTGATGTTTTCTCTCTTGGATTGATAAGGATGTTATTAGTTTGGATCGTTGTTACAGATTTTTTTATTTTCTCGACCTTGAGAATATTCTGCATCCGGAACGAAACGTCGGTCAAATGAATAAAGAATATTAATTGTCCTTTTTGGCTGAATTTACATTTATTCTGTCTTGTCAAAAGTATTATATGTTTTTAATGTTTGATATTGTCAGTAGTTAATATTGCGATAGTGCTAGATGGAAAACTTCATACGAGTTTTATTTTTGTTACTGTTAATATCGTTTACTTAATATTATGAATCTATACGAAACAATTGTAATGCATTTAATGAATAAAACAAATTAAAAAAGGATACTCACACAAAATCATTAAATATATATGTATAAAAAGAAAAAAAAATGGTCAATCTAATTTTGCTCTACGTTGACATCAAGATGATGAATACAATCACAATAAGCACTTATTACAGCATGAAGTTTTACTCTAGTTTCATAAATCCAAAAATATATTTACAAGTTCCTGCTGAATAAATAACTTTTTTAACCTACCATCTATTCGAGATTGCTCAAAATTTTTTTTTTGTTTTTCAATCTCGATGCAGTAAAAATTATTATCAACTTTTAGAAAAATTACGCGCAGTTGTAAAAAGTATGTATGTTATTGACAATATTATTTGAGTTACAAAAAAGTTTGCAATTGAGATTAAAAAAAAAAAGAAAATTCCAATCAGCCTTAGTGTCTCCCACCAATATCAATTTCTCTTCCTTTCTTCCCCTTCTTTCTTGTTTCTAGGTGAAATCTTAATTTTAAAGTGCGAAATTAACTGATGATAAAATTTCTATTAAATGAACAAATGTAATGAGAATGAGGTCGTGTCGAATTCGTCCCTAAATAACATGCGGAATCGCGAACAGAGCCCAAAAAGCCTCTGCATTGTACCCCTTGAAAGCCGAGTGTTGAAAGTTGAATGGTGAAATAGATTTCGGCGCTTGCATTTCAGCCGAGTCAACAGAACCGCGACTTATTGTCCAGGAGGAGTTAAAAGTGTGCAAACAAATAGCGCGTTGTGCTATTCGCGCGGGCAAAACTGCTCGCTCGCAACACCGCATCCGCTCGACATTGTCCGCGTCGGCATTTATCTGGGATGGACCGGGTTTGTGACATGGGTTATATGCCAGCGCGCCCGATCGCCCTTCACTTGCTCAACGTTCCGATATTCCAACATCCCCCAACGCCATTGACGATATCGAGTCATACAATCCGCCTTTTTGCCCGCGAAATCCCATTACGCGTCATGTTTTCCAAAGGGCTTCGAAATAACAACTTCTCTAGAGTCATGGTAATCAGGGTTTCCGTGGTTTTTGAAAGGCTGTTGGGGTTTCAGGGAAAAATGGGCAGATGATAAATTTATCGATACTTCATTTTTGTGGTTTGCAGTAACTAATTTAATACTTTTTCGAAAACAATGAGTAGTTTTTTTGTTGGTAGAAGGTTTAGAAGATTTTTTTAATTTTGAGAATACCTACTAGTTGTGAAAGTTTTGTCATTTTTGAATCATTGAATGATTGAGAATGAAGTTTGGTGGTGGAAAGATGTGACGGAGAATTCGGAACTGGAACATGAGTTTTCAAAGCGCATTGTTGAGATAAAAAAATTATTGATTAACTCCGATTTTTGATGATGATTATAATAATTGTAGAAAATTAATATGTTATTAATAAGTCCAACACTTGAGCATTTTTAGAATCAGTGGAAAAAAAAATCTTTGCGATTAAATTTTGTGGATAGTAGAGCAAGCTCTCTCTATTTTGAAGTTGGACATAATTTGAAATGAGATTTTTGGATTACGAAAGCTTGATATTGAATGAAAAGCTGTTGTATTCAGAATATATTTTTAAGAACGAAATCTATTGGTACTGGACTGTTTACGGGTATTCAAAAAAATTTTTTTGTCTTTTAAAAATTGTTTTCAGAGAAAAATTTTTCATGTTAGACCAAGATAAGGAAGTACATATAATTTCCGATAAAATCGTGAAGTAAAAATACTTTTTTATTTTAAATTTTAAATTTCATGATTCAGTTTCAATAGTCGAAAAAGTTAAATTGTTTTCTACTTTTTAGTGCAAAGATATTTCCGCAATAAATTTTCAGATTGAGGATTACGAAGAGTAAAAAAAATAGTTTATGTCTAAGGCTGGATTTTTTATGGTTGCAATGTTAAGATAGCAAATATTGACTTATTACTACTTTTTTACAGTTATTTATTATTTGCATTGAAAATGTAAATCGAAAGCGTTTTTCTAAGGCTAAAAATTTTAAAGGACGTAAGAATTTGTAGGATTATCGAAGATAAAAATTTTTTAAATTGTGAGTGTGAATTTAACACCATTGCGTTTCAAAGCCAAAGTTTTTTGATTAACTCTACCTTTCAATCATGAATAGCTGCAAAAAATGAATAATAAAAACTATTGTTTTAAACCATTGAAATTCGAAAACGCTGGTGATCGAAGATCTGGTTTTGCTAATGTTATTATCGAAAAAACTCTCTTTTACATTTTAAAACAATAGATGTCCAATATAGTATATACCTTCTTCATTTTTTTAACAACCACATTAATTGGTTTTACTTTCCAGAAGATTTACAAAAATGATACAGAGACTTTATTTACAAACCCATTGATTCTCAAAGCACGAAAATCGCAAATACAGAACGATGGTTTTAATGAAGAAAATTTCTTCGAGTAAAATTGTTCTTTCATACTTCTTCTTATTTATTTTTAAACGAAAAGTTTGAAAAACTTTGAAAATAATTATTTCACGTACGATAAAACCATTGATCATGGTAAAAAAAGTTTTTGTGACATAACTCCTAAGGAACTTATTATGAATTTCAACTTGATGGAATTTGCAGCTAAAAGAAATTATAATGGAAAATACAGTATAGAGTCAGAATTTCTCAAATCGACCCCAAAAAATGAAAGGTCGCCTTAATTAAATGACTTTGTATTCAATTGCTAGATGTTTTTGTCAAAAACTACTCTAAAAAATTTTATGTCAATATCTGCATTCTTGCCAAATTTCGTTGAGACAGCAATATTAACAACTTTTTTTAAGAAATGAATGAAGCTGTACTGTCAAAAAATTGAATGATCAATGTCAACAGTAGTGAAATAAAAAAAATCACTTCATTACAGTACGTACTGGAACAAACGTAAGGCAATATGATAAACACAAATAAATAATACTAGTAGTAGAATATACACAAAATAATGAATTTCCATGCGTACTTCAAGAATTTATCAGCTCAGAAAAATATTTTATTAAATTAGTTCTCTCTACCAATGCAAAGAGTAAAGGGGAGGCTGGGGCTAAATGTGCAGTTCACGAAATGTTGAATTTGCATTACTGTCAGAACGGTAATCACTGGAGACTTGAAATTTTTTCCATATATGGCTCTAGTGTCGAGTATCAAACCTCAGTAATTGCGTCTTGTTTGTTTGTTTACTTTTTCGGTTAAAAAACAAAGTGTGTTTTAGCCACTGTGTTGTGAATATTTGTCTGATAGGAAACTTCAACTTTTGCGTAATTTTTTTCATCAGATTTGATGTTAGATGAGTTTTTCTAGTAATTCAGGTGTGAGAAAGACGAAAACGTGATCGGTTTGTGAAATTTTGACTCGTTTTCGAATCACACGATGATAAGCCGGAAATGTAGCCATGGGGCAAAATGCGAAGTGCTTGTTTTGTATTGTTTCGCTGTGTTTGGTCATGTTACGTTATTTCCTTCCCTTTTTTGTTGTTTTCCACTTTTTTTTTGTCAAATCGTTTCTACACCCAGGGTCGTATCGAGGTCGGGGCAGTGTCCTGGGGCCCCCCAAACATTTTATTCAAAAATGTGATGAGGGTGATGAGCAAAAAAAATTGGTGTGTCACTTTTGAACAGCAAAACTTGTACAAAACCTCTTTTTTTTAACATCTTTTTTTTAAATTAAATTTAAAAGTTTGACGACCTTTTTTTTCAATTTTTGTGAAATAACGAAGTTTTTCGGAATTTGTTTATTTATTTATTTATTTTTTTTTTCATCATGGTTCGCGTTTATGTTCGCAAAATAGAGTGGTGGATGGTGGAAAAGTATTCGAAACATGCAAGGCTGTTCGCGAGGGAATATCTGCGAATTGCGCGTCGAAACGCTTTTCTGTTGCTCGACGGACACTCGATCGCTACATACAAAATTTCTGTTCTTAACAAATAAAAATTTTAAAAATCAAATTTTGTTCTTAACAAAAAAGTTTTTATTGGAATTGTTTATGAAATCATTTATTTTGTGTTTCCCACAATTTTTCAGCAATCAACCTCATGAATATCGCGATTTCTGGAATTGCGCATTCGGCCCCACAGGTTGCGCATTTTACCCCAGCGTGGGGCATAATGCGCAGAAAATCGTTTTTTTTTTTTTAATAAATATATGAGGCATAAGGTTCAACTAGAAATAAAGTTGCCAGGCTAAATTGTAGCTACATATGTGGGCTACAATATAGTGCCATTTGCAGATCCTCTCAGCCCTTATGCTGCCTCAAAAATTTAATATTATCAAAAACTGCGCATTCTGTCCCATTCTCCCCTATATATCTTCAAAATAATTTTAACATTGTTTGAAACTTATAAACACATTTTTGAGTGTTCAATACTCAAAGTTCAAAAAATTATCTTTTTCAACAAATGAATGTTGAAAGTTTACGGAAAAATTATGATTCTTGAATAATGGAATTTCTGCTCGTAGATAGAAAAAATTTTCTAACAAAACCTTACTTGCATGTGAAAATGCTCACATCTTCTACACATGTTTCAAACGACCGCGAAAACATGAGATTACCATGAAAAAGAAACGATGCCAATGAGAAAAACAAGCTCTGCATCTCAGTGCTTTTTCAAGATATAAAATTCATGACATAACGTATGTAAATGTAACATTCGAAGCTGTAAAGTTTTCCCTCGAATATTCCCTTTACAACTGGTTTCAAGTGCGATCCTCGGAGGTAACGTTTTAGACACGACAAAAGTTGGTAAAACGCTACACAAATTATTTTCATATTTTCTGAATTTGAGGGTGGAAAATGTAGTTGAATTTGCAAAAGTAACTTCAATTTTTTCGCTCTGTATGCAATGATAATTGAAAGAACATTGATCCAAATGGAAACTCAGTAAATTGTTTGTCGGTTAGTGAATTCACCAACTTAACTTATTTGTAATTTTTTATTTGCACTGATTGAGAGTTGTTAAAAATAAAGAAAAAAGTGTAGACTTATTTTTTTTTCAAATACAAGTTCAACAAATAGGAATTTCCATACGTAGATAAAATATATAAATATAGTTAGTCATCACTCGTTTCTGTCATGACTTGAAGTGATACTAAATAATTTTGTTTGAATGATATTATTTTATGTTCGAGTTTATATAGTTTTACTTCAGTATACGTCCATTGCAATGATAGTTTGAGTGATACCAAGAGCATTTGGCCGAGCGAGAATATTGCGTTTTACGGCGTGATAAGGCAAAGCGCGATGTTGGTATTAATCTCGTTAGCGCTGTGCGGCAATTATTCTGACTTATTATCCATGAAGATCAACATTACGCTGTGTAAATTGCAATTACTCGAGGATTACGCTAACGCGATTTTTTCCTCCTTCTAACGGACACTAAAACAGAAAAATACGAGATAATTTGCATTTCAACTTGGACGGACACTTGCTTGAAAAATTGAAGGGAAACTTGGTCCTTGGAGTTTCTGAAGTCGTGGATTTGTGTTTAATGTTTATTTCGAACTCATTTACTAATGAGTAATAATTTAACTTTAAGTACATTCTTTCTCAGCCCATGAAATAATAAATAAATTGTTAATGATAAGTTGTATTGTGCATCATAATTTTTCTAGTTCCTCGACCAAACGATTATAAAAAAAAAAAGAAATAATCGATCCCCATACGCCCACGATTCCAAGAGAACTTCTCCCACGCATGAACAGAATAAAAGGGAAAAACCTTTAGAGAGTATCCCATTTTTCCATGAAGAGGGAAAAATTTACAATGAAAACGAGCTACTTTCAAAGCAGCCAAAGGCGAGTAGACCCTTGAAACCCTTTTTCCTGTAGCCCGAATGGAGATTCAGGATAAAAATAAGGCGACTTTGGTAATTGAGGGGGAGCATTCGAAAGCCGTATCAGCCCGAAGGTGCGATTTTCCGCAGCATGCGCTTTGAAAAGTGGTAAGTAAGGAACCTTGTGAACAGCTCCTTATCTCTCCCAGGAAAGTCGTGATCGCACGTGGACATTCCTCTCCCTCTTTTTCTAGAAAATCATCTGTCCATTCATCCGCCCACGGAGAGTCTTTAAGAGGATAAGAGATTTTCATCTAGCGAGTCGTGAAAACCCAAGACGTTGCAGAGTAAAAAAGTAAAAAAAAAATTTTTTCCTCGACTTCTTGAAAAATGATGCATACGTGCATACGTTGTTTCATCGCAGATTTCATAAATGTGAAAAAACATGCGAGTGAAACATACGGAATTCGTAGTGTAACATATTGTTACTTCTAGAAATTTTTTAGTAATTTGAAACTTGGAACTATATTTTGATTACCATTTTCTCTCTATCTTCCAGATTGAACTGAATTTATTCACCCTACGTAGCTGGTCGAAATTGGAAAGTGTGTAGCTCTTTTTCTTTGGGGAAAGAAACAGTATTACAGTATTACCTGGCACGACCGCGAGTTTAATTGCGCCAGCATAGTCCCCGGGGCGATTTTCGCGTAAATTCCCTGATTCGATAACTATAATTGCCGCCTTATCTGCTGGGCTCTGGGGCGGCTCGCACCCCGAGTTGTGCGTTTTCGTCGAGGGGTTTGGTTATGTAATGAAATTACTTGTGTTATTCTTCTTGAAAATCAAAATTGGTTAAGTTGGTAATCATCCTCAAACGTGGATCATAGGAAATCAATAGAGTTGATAAGGTTCTGGTAATTGGTTCAGAATTCAAGTTTTCTTCATTGCAATAACTCACGTAACGTTTTCTGATAAATGTTTGAGCGATGTAATATTATAATGTGTAGCGTATCGTTATTGTAAAAAATATTATCATTTTGTGATTCTGCTTTACAATATACGATTATTATTCTATTAATTATGATTATTCTTCTTCTTTTTATTATTTTTATTAGGTACAAAATGAAAACTTATATTTTATTCTATTATATTACTTTCAGAAACTCAGAAGAAAAACATAACTTTTTACTATAGCTATAGGAAATTGGAATAAAAAAAACTTGGGTGTGTGTCGTTGGACACCCGGTAGAAGTGGAACCCCGCGTTATTTTGTTCGCTTTCTGTAATTTTGTTCGCTCTCTGTAATTTGCAATAATGCAATGAATATAAATATGTCTATTTATAACAGCTGTCCTTGTTATCCATTAAAAAATTGTGCAAAAATTTGCTTAAAAAGATTGCTTAAACAAAAGCATTTTACAAAAGCAATGTCAAATTCTAACTCATCCACCCAAAAAACAATGAAATAGGCATTTATGTTGTGGAAATATAATTGTTAATGAATTTGTTTAAATAGAATGTTTAACAAAAGAATTTTACATAAACAATGTCAAATGCAAACTCAGCAACCTAAAAAAGTATGAAAAGGACATGTATATACTGTGAAAATGAGGTTTGTGATAAATTTGTTTGAGTAGAATGTTTAAACAAAAAAATTCTTCAAAAAAAGTAGTAAATTCAAACTCAGCAACTTAAAAAACCATGAAATGGACATATATGCTGTGAAAATAAGGTTGTTAATAAATTTGTTCAAGTAGACTGTTTAAACAAAAAATTTTACAAAAGCAATGTTGGATTCCAACTCAGCAACCTAAAAAACCACAAAATGGACATATATGTTGTGAAAATAAGTTTGTTAATTGATTTGTTTGAATAAATTGTTCACACAAACAAATTTTACAAAAACAATGTCAAATTCTAACTCATCAACCCAAAAAACCATGAAATCGACATATATGTTGTGAAAATAAGATTGTTACTAAATTTGTTAATATAAATTGTTCAAACAAAAAAATTTTACAAAAACAATGTCAAATTCAAACTTCGCTACCCAAAAAACCATGAATTGGACATATGTGTTGTGAAAATAAGATTGTTAATCAATTTGTTTAAAAAGATTGTTTAAACAAAAAAATTTCACAAAACCAAAGTCGAATTCAAATTCAGCAACCTAAAACACCATGAAATGTCATAGAGGGTGTTACAGTTAAAACGGATAATATTTTCACCAAAATTTTTTCATATTTTTCTGAATCGAAAAATCCTCTGCCACTTTTCACAAAATTAAATTTCAAACTTGAATAACTTTTTTGTTTTTTTAATCAATAAACGCGCTTTTACGAGGAGTGGGAATAAAAACCATGTACCAAACTTTACCCAAATTTTCTTCATATTTTTCTGAGTAAAAAAGTTCTTTGCCACTTTTTAAAAAACTCAAAATCAAAACAGATATTCGAGTTAGTAGTTTCGACCAATCAGATTTCTCAGATTTCAAACTCGAATGTCTTTTTACATTTTGAGTTTTTTAAAAAGTAGCAAAGGACTTTTTTACTCAGAAAAATATAAAGAAAATTTTGGTAAAGTTTGGTTTGCGATTTTTATCCCCACTCCTTGAAAATGTGCATTTATTGTTCAAATTTCAAACTTGAATAACTTTTTTGATTTGGAGTTTTGTGAAAAGTGGTAGAGGACTTTTTAATTCAGAAAGATATGAAAAAAATTTGGTTGAAATATTATCCGTTTAAACTGAACCACCCTGTATGTTGTGAAAATAAAATTGTTGGTAAATTTGTTTAAAAAATTTGTGTGAACAAAAGAAATTTTACAAAATCAATGTCAAATTCAAGCTCAGTAACCTAAAAAACCATAAAATGGACATATATGTTGTGAAAATAAGATTGTTAAATAATTTGTTTTAATATAATGTTTAGACAAAAGAATTTTACAAAAACAATGTCGAGTTCTAACTCATCAACCTAAAAAACCATAAAATCGACATATATCTTGTGTAAATAAGATTGTTTATAAATTTGTTCAATAAAATTTTTCAAATAAAAATATTTTACAAAAATAATATCAAATACAAACATTGCAACCTAAAAAACCATGAAATGGACATATATTGTGAAAATAAGATTGTTAATAAATTTGTTTAAACTGATCGTTTGAACAAAAACATTTTATAAAAACAATGTCAAATTGCAACTCAGCAACCTAAAAAAACCATAAAATGTACATATATATTGTAAAAAAAAATTATTTAAAAATTTGTTTTAATAATTTGTCTAAACGAAATAATTTCATAAAAACAATATGAAATCCTTAATATGCAACCCAAAAAAAAAATGTTTTTGAAAAAAACAATTTTTCGAAAAAAAAAAAAAATTTTTGAAAAAAATTTTTAGAATAACAATTAACAAACATCATTAATTTTTTATGATATACAGGGTGCGCCACCAAAATCCGGACAAAAAACCATTCAATATTCCCGCGATAATATGCTTCAGAAAGATATCGCTTTCAGTGTCTGAA
>JAPYZL010150253.1:1799-16757 GCA_030522825.1 Platygaster orseoliae
GGAAGAAACTTGCCTGATCCGTGATTAATGAATGTTTCCCAGGGTTTTTGTTGATATTTCCTGCTGATTTCCTAGTACCCCAAAAAGGGGCTTTTGTTCTCGCATTCCACAGAAATAAAGTGGCCTTTTTTATGGATGCATGGGAAAAAAATATTTGTGGAGGCAACAGAAAAATTTACCTACTGCAGCAAAAAAAAAAAAAATTCGCTCTGTCACGCTGTGTTAAAATAGCTCATTTTGTTGCTGATGCAGTAAATCTTTTTATTTCTGTATAATAATCATTCGCATTTCATCAAACATTTACCAAAATTTTATTACTCACTGATAAAACAAAAAAGTCATCACAACAATAAAAAAGTAACATTCAAGCCGAATAAGTTTATAGTTGGTGCAAGTTTGCGAATCGAACGAATTTTTTTAGCAGCAGTAGCTTTTTTGTTATTGCCTCAAGAAATATTTTTTGCTACCAAAGCATAATCATTATGCATCGAATTTCATTGCAAAATAATTGTGTTCTAGTACCAAAAAAGGTTTGTGGAGGCAACAGAAAAGTTAATCCACTGCTTTAAAAAAATTCGCTCTGTCAAGTTGTGTTAAAATAGCACATTTTTTTATGATGCAGTAAATCCTTTCATTTTTGTGTAATAATCATGCCAATTTCATCGTCAAATCAACCATCAAACATTTACCAGAATTTTATTATTCACCGATAAAACAATAAAGTCGTCACAACAATAAAAAAAAGTAACATTCAAGCCGAATATAATTATAGTTGGTTCAAGTTTGCAACTTGAACGAATTTTTTTAGCAGCAGTAGCTTCTATTAAATAAGATTATTGTCAATTTTCCGACTACAAAATCCCAACAGACCTTTTTGCCTGTCGGGTAAAAGGTCTATCGGGATTTTGCAGTCGGGAAAGTAACCGGGAACCAAGCATAATTATTATGTATCAAATTCAATCGCACAGTAATTGTGCTCTGGCAGCAGAACAGATTTATTAAGACAACAACAAAATAAGCCACTTTTGCACAAAAACTCGTTCTGATAAGTTGAGAAAAAACAGCAAATTTTTTTGCTGATACAGCAAATCCTTTTTTTTCTGTGCGGGTCTAGCAATACGGCAAGGTGATGTACCTGGCTCTGTGCTCGTTGGTGTTATTGCCACGAGCAATGACGCAAGATGAAGACAGCCGAGGCTGCCAGACGTAGCTTGAACTTGAAATCGTCTTCGCCAACCTTCGCAGTCAACTCGACAATCAGAGAAAATGAGAGAAAATATAGGAGTTACCTCGCCGCAGCCTTGTCTTCGCGAATCACTTCATTATCTTGCTCGTTTCCCTTACTCGTGTCAAAGACTCTCGCTGAACTGCCTTTGTGGCGATAATTGCATTATTCAACGGCACAATATGACTTTGTTCAATTAAACCACGATAATCATCGCGTACATTGCGATCATTATCCGTTTATTTCAGTGTTCTTTGCCAGGTTCCGTCAGGCACCAGCAGAGCAGGATTTATTACAGTACCTTGCCATATTATTAGACGCAAATAGAAAAATGATTATTTCTACATTTTTTGTGACTATGGTCAACTCATCACAAACACGTTGTTTGGACTTGTGTTTTATTTTCAAGAGATACTTTTTGATCATACTTGTAACACTGTTTATGAGGTATTGTATTAAGGTTTTTAAAATTCAGAGTGTTTTGAATTATTATTAATTGTGAAGAATTTACTTATCATCGTAGCTGGAAATTTAATCAGTATTGAATTTCCAGGTTTGTAATTTTTTAATTTTGAAACTTAATTGAAAGTTTGTATGCGTAGTTTTTCATTGTTCAGGCAGAAAAATGTATAATCTCTGGAAGATTTAAGATTATTTACTAGATTTTTTTAGTCTTGTGTAATTTTTATACTTTGTAGAATATAGATGATTTTCCTATGTTATTTTGACACTAAACAGAAAAAGTAGCGTTGCTTGCTAAAATTTTTTTTCTAATTTACGAAAAGTGAGTTTTGAAATTTCTGTGTGTATATGAAAATCTTCATATAGATATTGAATTTTTTTGATATATCAGTGATTTTTGGAATGTTTTTTACACTTAAGGTAGCATTTTTATATTAAAAAAAAAAACTTGGGTGTGTGTCGTTGGACACCCGGTAGAAGTGGAACACCGCATTATTTTGTTCGCTTTCTGTAATTCTGTTCGCTTTCTGTAATCTGCAATAATGCAATGAATATAAATATGTCTATTTATAATAGCTGTCCTTGTTATCCATTAAAAAATTGTGCGAAAATTTGTTTAAAAAGATTGTTTGAACAACAGCATTTTATAAAAGCAATGTCAAATTCTAACTCATCCACCCAAAAAACCATGAAATAGACATTCACGTTGTGAAAATAGAATTGTTCATAAATTTGTTGAAATAGAATGTTCAAACAAAAGAATTTTACATAAACAATGTCAAATTCAAACTCAGCAACCTAAAAAAGTATGAAAAGGATATGTATATTGTGAAAATAAGGTTTTTGATAAATTTGTTTCAATAGAATGTTTAAACAAAAAAATTCTACAAAAACAGTAATAAATTCAAACTCAGCAACTTAAAAAACCATGAAATGGACATATATGTTGCTAAAATGAGGTTGTTAATAAATTTGTATAAATAGAATGTTTAAACAAAAAAATTCTACAAAAACCATGTCGAATTCCAACTCAGCAACCTAAAAAACCATGAAATGGACATATATGCTGTGAAAATAAGATTGTTAATAAATTTGTTCAAACAGATTGTTTAAACAAAAACATTTTACAAAAACAATGTCAAATCGCAACTCTGCAACCTAAAAAACCATGAAACGTACATATACATTGTAAAAATAAAATTGTTTAAAAATTTGTTTCAATAATTTGCTTAAACAAAATAATTTCATAAAAACAATGTGAAATCCTTAATCAGCAACCAAAAAAAAAAATTGTGGAAAAAAATTTTTAGAATAACAATTAACAAATTATCATTAATTTATTATGATATTTGTAAATGATCTCTATCGTCCAAACGCCAAATTTTCGCCAACTTGACAGCGTGACGCTAAAAGCGTGACGCTAAAAGCGTGATGCGAAAAGCGTGATGCGAAAAGCGTGATGCGAAAAGCGTGACGCTGTCCTTACGGATTTACCCCCCGGGAAAAGAAGTTCCACTTCAAAAGTTATTTATATTTGAAGCTATTGATAATATTTTTCATTAAATGATATATTCGAAAACTGAAATTTCGGACTAGTATTGAATTTTAGTATTTTGATTATTATTCGTACATTGTTTGAATTTGAAGGGATTTGACCGTTTTTTTATATAGAAAAGAATAAAAAGGTGGAATAGTTGCCAGTTTCCTTAATGTATGTATAATTCTTTGAAATTTACCTAGGTAAACTTAATAATTACCTACTATATAAAGAAATACCCCATTTATTACTTTGTGCATTATAAATTTAAAAACAAACTTAATTAATAACGTTAGGTAGACTTGTTACAGAATTTCGAGATTTCAAGTTAATTTGAATAACTCTAAATAACATTACGTACACATTTATATTCAAAATATAATTTTTAACATCTCTATGACTTTATTTTCATGTTATATTATTAAATGCTATATTATATTATTTGTTTTCATGGTTGTGATTCGTCAATTGAAATTATTTTCTTTTTTATTATTTTCTAATTCTTTTGTATTTCTATTTCTCAGCATTGACAACTTTACATTTTTTGTTTTTAAATGAAATCACTATTAATTTTTATTGTAATGAATTATTTATCAGTCAGTGTTTTTAGGGAAAAAAATCCTTTCAATTTAATTTCAGATTTCTTAATACATATTTTTACTATTTCAAGTTTTCGATTATGTACTTTGCCCTTTTTAAGATCTACAATAATTTTTTAGAAATTCCTAACATAAATTTTAGTGGGAAATAACAATCTTTTTTCTCTCTGTAAAATAAATGTAAAGTTCTACTTACAGATAAAACAAAACACATTACTTTCTTTCCTTTGTCAAAGAAGGAATCTTAGACTGAGAAATCAGTCCATTGTAGAAAAATGTTAAAAATTGTTCTTTCAAAAAATGATGATTATGTGTTTTGTTTCACTTGTATATAAAATTTTTTTTTTTTTTTTTTTTTTGATAAAAAAAGGTTGTAATTTTCTACTGAAATGTATTTACAATTTTTATCAAATTTTGTAGATCTTGAAGAGAGCTCTATATACATGGCCGAAAGCTCAAAATTGTAAAAGAATATATTATGAAATTCTATCGAAGGAATTATGTTTTTTTTCTTTTCCTCTAATCATTAATTTTACCTCGATGAACCGAATCACTAAAGCACTGTCAAGCCTCGCGTCGCATATTCTATCGAAATTCTAATAACAATAAATAGAATTCTAAATCTCTCAGAACCGTGCTACATCACGACTTGAATAATGAGCCCCTCAGAACCAGAAAGCCAGCCAAGTAACCAGGCAAAAACTTCTTTCACATTTCACTGAAAATTCATGCAGACATTTTAATAACCCCAACGTGCATCGAAAACACCAAATAAGTACGACGCGGCAATAAAGAAAGCTACTAACGATGCCCACTCGTGCCATTAGCACTCAGCAGGTGAAAAAGCGGACGGAAATTTCAGACATTCTAGAAAAAACATAAATATACATAAATATGGAAACGAAAAATTGAGCTGGATCTCGCGCTATGTGAAAGTTACCGCAGTTGCCGTTTGCGAGGTTTCGACACTCGTCTCGATTTCAATTCCTGATTCGCGTTTCCTCGACTTGCGAGATCCCGATTTTTCCGCAAATGCTTTGATATACCCAGTTCCCCCCCCCCTTTCCCACCGACCTCCCTACCCCACTGCCCTCATCTAATGCAGCAAATTGACGACCATATTCCCATAACTCGAAGTGGCAAAGTGCTGGCAGGATTTCTATACGTCTCGCAAGGTTGTGCAAGGCACGTTGTCGTGTCGCAATTAAATTTGTCCCTCGTGAAGCACGTCGCAAGTACTCTACGTACGCGATATATATTACGGCATACA
Source organism: Platygaster orseoliae (assembly GCA_030522825.1). Classification (NCBI taxonomy): domain Eukaryota; kingdom Metazoa; phylum Arthropoda; class Insecta; order Hymenoptera; family Platygastridae; genus Platygaster; species Platygaster orseoliae. The sequence continues at coordinate 6,893 of JAPYZL010150253.1, forward strand.
ACACCACGCTCGCGAGAAAGAGAGCGAGCGAGTCAACAAGGCGTGGTGCAAAAACTAATCTATGCTTCATTCCGCGAATTTTCCATTAGTCGGGAAATTCAACCTCTTCTGCAATGACTGATTTTGTTTACTCAGTATTCAAGTATATTCAAGCATTCCGATAAGCTCCATTCACACAATTTTGTAAAAAATATAAGAGGCACTTATGGACTCATAAAAATATTGTTAAATTTTTTGTGTATGAATTTTTTGAAAATCTCATGCATCATCCAAAACAAATGTGGTTTTTTTGTTTTGACAATTAAAGAAATTTTTGTCAAACGAAAAGATGCTCGAATTTGTGTTGTCATTTTTTTTTTGCATTTTTTTTTAACTTCGTGACTGCACAACGAAACTAATGAGATAATTAAAAAAAAAAAGAAATGGTTTTAAGCTAGGGCATCTCATTCAGAATTCTGAAAAATTCAAAAACAAATTCAAAAATTTATAAATGAATGTATAATTCAAGCGAAGATTAAAAAAATTATCAAAAAATTTGTAGATATATCTTGTTTGAAATCTTAAACTTGATATTCAAGTCTCAGAAATTTGAAAAAATGTAATCAAGTATATCAACTTGATCTCTTGGAATTTGCTTATGAACACATTGCGAAATTATGAATCTTCTTCAATTTTTTTTTCCTTATACGTCGACTTTGAAGTTTAATTTTTCCAATTGTTCAATCATGAAACTGTAGTATTTAGTAATTAACTTTACTTATACATTTGAAGTTTATATATAATAAATAATGATAAGGAATTTTGAAAAAAAAATCTTTCTATAAATACTAAAATGGTTGTTTTCAAACGTAAACGGAAATTTCGACAATTCAATTTTTTTTTTTTCAAGTATCATATATTTTGCGAAATGAAGCATAAACATTTTTTATGACATGAAAAAGTTAGACTGTTAGAAAATCTTCAAAAAACTTTATACAAAAAAAATTTTTAAGTAAGATACTTCAGAAGTATCTTAAGATTGATTTAAGTTCCATGAATAAAAGTAATTTTCTGAACGTTTCATAACATTTTTTTAATCGAATTTGTTTTTTTTTTTCTTTATGAATTTTTTTTGTATGAAATTCTTAAGGCAAGCTTCCTCCAAAAAACGTGTGTAATTTTTTTAAATTCCATTTATTGTTAAAAAAATACTTCAAAATAAAACTTTTTACAGATAAAAGAACATATAATAAACGACTCCAAAAAAATTTTTTCAATTTTTTTTATAATGGCGTCTCTGAAAAAAACTCGTCAACTCTTTTGGTGGTTTACACGATTTCTGGGAAACGAATCATCTGAAAGCAAAAAGCAAAACAGTTTCATATTCTGAATCAAATTGGCTATGGTCTGAACTACAACCAAAAATATTCATTGTTATTTAAAAAAGTTATAAACGATAAAAGGTTAAAAAAAAGGTCAAAAATTAAAAAATCCACTATTTTGTTTTTTTCTTGGTGGAAATTCATCATTGTAGTTCACACGATAGCCAATTCGATACAGAATATAAAACTGTTTCGCTTTTTGCTTTCAGATGATTCGTTTCCAAGAAATCGTGTAAACCAGTAACAAATCAGACGAGTTTAATCAGCACTTTTTAGAGCCACCATAATAAATAAAAAAAAAGAAAAATGTTTTTAAATAGTTTAAGATATGTACAATAATCTGTAAAAAGTTTTATTTTGAAATATTTTTTGAACAATAAATGGAATTAAAAATAAAAAAAAAAACACGTTTTTTGGAGGAACCTGGTCTTAAGAGTCTCACGCATCATCTCAAACAAATACGTTTCTTTTTAGTTTGATAATTCAAGAAATTTTGTCAAACGTAAGGATAATCGAATTTGTGTTGTCATTACTTTTTCCTTTTTTTTAAACTTCTTTGCTATACAATATATTCATGTGCTTGAAAGTCTTCTTTACTTTTTAGGTGTTTTTTAGAGAACATCATACTTTTTCAAATACATTTTATATCTTCGCAATTTTTCTATGTATGGACCTAGGCTTTTTTGTGCTTCAAATCTCTCCCAAAACTGTGTTAAAATTATTTGTAATGATTATTATGGCGTGTAAAAATGATAATGAATATAAAACAGTTACAAAAAAAATTATCAATAAAAAACACCGATGACGAAACTAATGAAATGATCAAAAAGAATTATAAAAACATATAATCAGAATGTGTAAAAATTATCAAAAACGTACTATTTCGAATATAAAGAACAATATATGTTTAATTTGAGTTTTCAAAATAAAAAAAGATTCCGAATTGATTATTATTTCCACTGGTTCAAAAATAAGAACGATTATGGTTTCAGAAAAATTTTTCAATAAATTGTAATTTGATTGTTTTCTTACTAAATTTGAAGGAATTGATAATAATATCAGAAAATTCTTGCAGTTGTATTAATACTAAAGAAATATTAAAAATACTAAAATTTTAATGAAAAAATTTTAACCTGAAAAATATTAGTAAATCCTAGCACTACCTACAGCCTGAAAAAAGACAAGATAGACAAGATTCAAACGCATAAAAGTTTAAAAAAAAATTCATAAATTTGTCAATCTGGAGAAAAAAATGATTTCGGCGAATAAAGTACTTCAGTTTTTCAAAGATTGACGAAACTGAAAAATTAAATGCTGGGTAACAATGTTTAAAACTGATTTCAATTATCACACACATATTCCAACCTCGTGAATTTACAAATCGTTCTCTCAAGCCTCATTTTTTCAGTTTCCCTTTTATCTTTAAGACGCTCAGCAGACCTTTTTTCTTCGTCCTTCTTTCTCACAACCAGCTTCCATTCTACGCATCTTCCTCGCACTACAGTAGTTTCCGTCGAACATATTTTCCCCGAATTGCAATAAATGATTCGAGGTACTATACAAAAATTACCAATATCCTTTAAATAACATAAAATTGAAAATTTTAATATTTTGGAGAGTGACCGTATCTTGATTAACTTTCTATTTCAATATGATCAGAAATATACTTATTGTATTGACCGCTTCTTAAAGTGTTTCTTTCCTTTCATGATGAATTCAAAATCCTTTCTCGAACACAATTTCAGAAAGGAAAAAGATTTATCGGAAGTTAGAGAAAAATGTCGCAAGTCTCAAAGGCATAAATCGCTTGATCGATTCGTGGCAAAATTCAAATTGACATATTGAAGTAATGCGGTGAAAGGACGTTTGAAACGGGGACAAGGAAACATCATGAAGTGACAAAACTGCATTTTATAGAATAACGTAAACAAGTAATCTGACCAGACTTAAGACACTTAGAAAAAAAAATTCCGATTACAGGTCGATAAAAACTGGCGATAATCACGATTCATGACTTGAGAAAAAAAAGTGATACGTTACAGTCACTTTTTTTTCACTTGCAACGATTGATTGAACTTTCAGGGAATTTTTTTAATGACAACGAAAATTGGGTAATTTTAGAATAAATAACTCAGACGAAGTTTGTTCAGCCAGCAATCTATTTCATTAACAAATTATTGTCGGATTTATAGAATCAAAATTGTATTTACTGTTATTTTAACTATTCTTCAGTTCCCTCAATCATCAAATAACAAATTAATGAAAACAAAAATTTGAATTCTTGAAAAAATGTGCGAATATTTTAAAAGAGTTTGAAAATAAAACTAGTTTTCTTATTAACAACAACGCTTAGCAGACATATTTCAAATGTTTCGTAATTTAACTATTTAAAACGTCTAACATACACATGTAAGTAATAATAAATTAATGATCTACACGTTTTCTTGACTGGCAGAATATTCATCTACAATGCTCAGTTTCACCATTACAAATTTCCACCCTTGACTTCCTAATGAAACAAATGAAAAAATCACTGCACAAATTTTATGAGGTGCAACTTCATATGTTTTGATTGGGTGGCAGAAACTGCTATTGCAGATATGTTCCTTTTTTTCAACATTTCACTCGTATTGTCTAATAGACGAACGGATACAATCACTTCAATGGTCACGATATTCCGTGGAAAAATTCGTTTCTTGCCTTTCATTATACGATACTTTTACGTCACAAACGACCTTTCCCATGAATTTCGCTCGGTTCGATAAGAGATTTCTTTTTCACAAAAGGATACGATAATTTCGTCAAAAAATACAATGACTCAGAATAAAAGTGTCGGTAAAAGGAAAATGACATTGAAAGGGTTTTCCAGGATATTCTCCAATAAAAATGAGTAGGAAGAATGTAGCTCAAATTCTGTCTATGACTCGATTGTATCGTTATCAAATACCAGTAAGTAAAATTGAAAAACTTTTTAAAGAGTCTCAAATATGTTTATCTTCACAGTAGTTCAGATACAATATTGTTATTTTTTTGAATACTTAGTGTCTGAAAATAAAAAAAATTTTAACAAATTATCAGTGACGAATCTGAGAGATTTAGTTTCTAAAAAGGTTTTAGAAAAAAAACTTTTCATATTGAATTTTGAAGAAAAGATGATTTTATTTATTTAAATGCGGTTTCAGATAAGAAAATAACATCGTTTTCAATAATTTGGTAAAAAAAATTTCAAGTTCCAAATTATATAATAATAATTTTCAAACAACATGAGGTTAGCGAATGCAAAATGAAAGTCACTCAATGGAAATGAAGAAACGAAAATGAGTTATTCTTTTTTCTACATGACATAATTATAATAAATTGGACAATATATACAAAGAAAAATTCTTCAAATTACTGAAATAGTTGGAACAAAAATCATTCTTGTTTTAAATGTCAAGAACATCAAAACTTTTCAAAACTGCTCGATAGGCTAGATTGTAAAATGTTAAGAACTGTTTTAATAGTCTGAGTCATTAAAAACCGTTAAAACTGTTGGTAATTTGTAAACTGTCAGACAGTTAATATAATATTTTCAAAACTTTCGAGCTCTGAAATCGTTCGTTATTAATGTTTTGCACAAAGCAAATGAATAAGGAAAAAAATCTGAAGTAACTGTCGAAAAATAGTCTTGTGCTCTTCCATATAGCAAAATTTTCAGTAGAAATAGAAAATATATGATAGTCATTCTTATAATAAAAAATTAAACAATCAAAATTTCCGATTACGTTTGAAAACAAACATTGAAGTGATTATAAAAAGAATGTTCGAAATTCCTAATCATTATTTATTAAATGTAAACTACAAATGTAAAATAGTATTGAAAATCCAGGTTCTGTAAAATTGATTGCCAAATACGACAGTTTATAACTTGAAGAATCGGAAAAATTCAACTTCAAAGTTGACGTAAAATAAAAAAAATTAAAGAAGATTCGGAATTTCGCAGTGTGTTTATATGCAAATGCCAAGAGATCAAGTTGATTTACTCGATTAAATTTTTTCAAATTTCTGAGACCTCAATAACGAGTTGAAGATTTTCAACAATATCCAAACTTTTTGATAACTTCTGAAATCCTCACTTGATTTAAATATTCATTTATAAACTTTTAAATTCGTTTTTGAATTTTAAGAGTTCCAAATGACATACTCTGGCAAAAAACGTTTTTTTTTCTCAAATTGTCTCATTGCGAAATAAAATGGCTTTTATTTTCAAAGCATTACTTTAAAAAAGTCATTGCCCGGTAGCAGTTATTTTCAAAAACTAATTCCTTCTTGTAATAATGTTGATTACATTTAATTATCGCATCTCGAATAAAACAATCACTAAAAATGCGCTTACGTTCATTTTACACAGTCTAACGAACGATTCAATATATATCGAACTTGGAGATAAAAATTACTAACACAATGTGTTCTAAGAGTTCATAAATATATTTCAAGAACATAGATATCAATCGATAAAAATAAATACCTACGAAAACGAAAGTCCTATTTCGCAAAAAACGTTAAGTTCCTTTTCAAGTTCTAGAAAGACCAGTTCAAAAACTTGCTTTTCGATTGGTTGAAACTGAGAAAGTGCATTCTAACTCTCAGCTCTCAATCGGTTAAATCCGCCCTAACTGAAGCAGTTAACCACAAGTCGAAATTTAACCACATTTAGCCTTAAGTTAAGGTTTAACCTATCATTTAACCACAAGCTGAAAGTTGGTTCCGAAAGCTCAAGTGTAATTATTTTACAGCTCATAATTACAATCCTTTTGCAAAAAATACCCGAATAGTGATTTCCAGACCAGTATCATTCGGAAAATTGGTCGATACACGGGGTGCAATGATGTCACGTATTTGACATTTCGCGCTGCGATTCGACATCATTGCGCAAGGGAAATTTTTCAACGAACGAGCATGATTTTACCACGGGCTCAAGCTTTTATAATGATGGAAATCGGTCCTGAAATCTGAATTGATTTGCGGGAAATTTGTCGTCGAAAGCAACCTGCGTTAATGCACTTTTCGTGCGGCCGGATCGGACACTTCCTGTTGCACCGCCACTACACGTAATATCTCGTTCCACATATTTTTCCACATTTTTGCCCGCTCTAAAGTTACCTCGATAATGACCAAATCACGGGTGGAACGAACCTTTCCAACGTGATTCTATCTGGTCTTTTCGACGTTGCCCGGGATAATTGAGCAAAATTCACTTTTGATTAATCGGCATTATTTTTATACAGGTGAAGCAGTCTAGAGGAAAGGGGCGAGGATTTTTATAGAATGGTCCAGGAACTTGGGGAACTTGAACAAGTTTATTATTACACTGAAAAGCCGATTTGGTTAGCTATAACAAATAAATTTTTAGTTTAGACAAACAAGTTTTTTTGGACTCTAACAGATTTTGTTTCAGTCAAAAAAATTTGTTTCTTGGAAGTGAAAATTTATTTCAGTGAACCAAATATTTGGCTACTCACATAAAGGCTAATCGTTTGTTTGGGACATCTTAATTAGTTTTCAGTGTATAAACTGGTAGAACACACTGTAAAAAAAACTTCCCATACATTATGAGAATTTTTTATTGTGACTAATAAAGGAAATTTGAAAAGCTAGACATTTAAAAATTTCGAAGATTGAAAAAATTTCAATGTTTTCTTGTTTCCAAAAATTTTATAATTTTCATGTGGAGAATTGTAAGTTTATAGCATTTTGAAAATTCGAGACAAAAAATTGTCGACAATATTTATTGATAAGTATATTCAAATTTATTAATTACGAAAATGGAGACGTTTCGACAATCCCAGCAATTTCAGTTGGAAAATTTTAGTTATTCCGAACATTTTAGAAAATTTTCTTATTCAATCAAAATTATATGAATTTTTTCTGCTCTAGTAACCCTGTGAATGCTTATGATTTTTTAATGTTTAAAAAGACTTACATTTTGACAATTCACTGAATTTTGTGAAATTCTAATATTTAAATAATTTTTGAAATTGTAGAAATTTACCTAATTGATAAAGACAATTTGAAAAGTGAGACATTTGAAAATTTCGACGATTGAAAAAATTTCGATGATGTAAAAATTTACTCATTTCTATGAATATCATTCATATTCTTGAATAATTCATGAAACCCAGAAATTGTATCACATTTAGGATATTTTTCAAAGGATATGAATTTCGAAAAATTCAGAAATTACGTATGGTTTGAAAATTCTTGGGTTCGAAAAATTTGAATATATATTGAAATTTGAAGCGTTCTTAAAATTCGAGACATAAAATGTCAACAAAATTTATTAATAAGTGTATTGAAACATGGATATTATGAAAATGAAGACTTTTTGACGATTCCAGCAATTTAGCAACATTTTAGCAACTTTTGTTATTCCATCATAATTTTGTAATTTTTTCCTACTCTAGGAACCCTGTGAATGATTATAATTTTGAAATTTCTAAGAAGACTGACAGTCTAAAAATTCACTAAATTTTGTGAACCGCAAATCAACCGATTTACAAAATTGTAGAAATGAAACTGATAATAGAAATTTGAAAAGGCTGACATTTGAAAATTTCAAAGACCCTATACGTAAATCGTAAATTTTCCATACGTTGTTTTATATTTCCCATTCATTTATAAAATTTTACTAATTCATGTATAAGATTTTTTGGAAAAGTATGAGAAAAAGTACATATTTGCATAGTAAATTTTCCATATTTTTGAAATTTCTATACAATATGGAATAATTTCCATAAAATATTGGAAAACTTCCATACACGAGTATGGAAAAATTGCGATTATTTTTTACAGTGCACATGTGTCTTGTAACTGTATGATTTCATCTTACATCGTCCAGATACACGGAGAAAAAAAGATTCAGTTGCTGTAACTGTATTTTTTCAATTAGAAGACGAGAAAGTTGACTTTACGGAGATTTTTGTTTGCATAAACTGAAAAATTCCGTTAGCGCTATAGCTGCTACTGAAAAATTCAACTATGCTAACTGAAAAAAAGTTAGAAATGGCGCAACTGAATTTTTCAGTTATGACGGTATCATAACTAAAAAATTCAGTTGTGGGAACCGAAAATTCCCGTTGGCACAAGTAAAATTTAAAATGGCCTCAACAGAAACTTCATTTACGGAGCAGCGTCAACTGTTTTTTCAGTTGAAGCGACTGAAAATTGGATCAGTACGATTAAAAATTCAATCAGCACAATTGACATTTTCGATTATGCCTATTCCAACTAAAATGCAGTTGGAACAAATAAAACTGAAAATTTTTTTTCTCAGTGTAATCATACTAATTTTTTTTGCTGAAATCGTTTGTAAATTTTTTCTATTCAATAGATTCGCCGCAAATTGTTTTATTTTCAGAAATTTATTTCATTTTATTTAAAACATTGCAGTAGTTTTCTAGTACCATCGTGATTTATTTATTAATTCAAGGATAAATCGATAAATATTAACGTAGTTGTTGAACACGATATAAATTTTCGCTGTATTTTTTAAATACAATTTATGTTTTTCTTCAATTCTTTGTATTTTTCTTAGATTTTAATTTTTTTGATATATTCAAACATTTACCATGGCTTAAAACCTTATTTCATTGAACACTTCATATAGCTACATCAGTTTCAATATTTTTGAAAATAGAATTTGTTACTTGATTTTTTGTACAAGATCGTCATCTTCAACATTAACAACTGTCGTAAATTCACACGTTTTTCAACGAAACCTTCAATTTTTAAATATTTATACAACTTTCAAAATTGCTTTCAAATACAGCACCGACTCAAACAGTCAAACTACATAAAAATGAAACAGTTTTTTAGGCCTTTGAAATATCTTCTACATATGTATAAAAAATTTTTTTAAACTTGAAAATTAATATATACATCATTGAAATTTATATAATTTATGAAAGATACAAAATTTTCAAAAAACAACGAAATAACTGAAGCAGAATAATTTATTATCCTAATCAGTATCCCGTCCAAAATTAATTTGTCATACAGTTAAAATTTTCATTTACTTTAATTTTTTTGTAAAATCAACTCGAAAGCCCTAATTCAAGAGACACAATTTTGAGAATCTAAGATCTAATTATTATTAAGGGGGGGGGGGGGGGGGGAAGGGGTAAGCAGATTTGGAAAATCGATTTTCTTTTTTTACGTTTTCTTGAAGTTTAATTCAATTTCAAATCAATTGGTAATTCAATGTAAGTCACAAAAAAATGTTTTTTTGTTTTTAAAATTTTTTGAGAAATAAACAAACTATTAACGCGTTTTTCTGAAAACCAATTTTTTGAGTCTGTGAACATGATTCTGCAAAACCTACTCGATCGATTCTTTTCAAACTTTCCGATAATTCTACGCTGAGTTATTGTGTTCACCGTACAACGTGTTTTCAAAAAGACGTTTTGGGAAACGCTCTGTCACCGGCTTATTTTTCAATATTTAATTACAAAAATTGAACAAAATAT
>JAPYZL010150276.1:0-13230 GCA_030522825.1 Platygaster orseoliae
AACGGGGTTTTATAGTCCATGGACTGTAAAACCAATATTGCATGATTTCACTGTGGACACGCCCCCTCCAAGAATCACGCAAAAAACGTGCTCCCCGAAAATAAAGAATATATATCTACAATGCTCGGTGGTGAAGCCACATCTTGTATAATTTTTTCACCAAATGACATTACTGAAGTGTCAAAGGCAGCTGCTAAGCCTAAGAACTACGTCAAGCGGAGTTTTATCCAAACTGACATGATGGATCGGCAAGTTATTGATCTCGTGACATTGGGTTTGCCAAAATATTATATCGATACGATGCAGCCTAAAATTGAGGCATGAATTTCAAATTTCAATACATTCTACTCAATACGTTAAAGAATACATTTTATAATTGTTTGTATTTCAACAGATAAGGGAATGGATGCTGCACGATAAACATCAGGCTTCGTCTTCACGAGATTTCGATGTTCTAGTGGTGATAACTTTACTCTCGAGTAAGGATGAAGAGAAGGGAACACACTATATCAAGTTTAAAATTGATTTGAATGAAGATGGAAAGTGGGAAGAGGTAAATCAGAATACATGCGTACAGTAATAGAAAAATTTTGGTACTGCGTTAACTTAAGATTAGTTATGTACCTTGTATATGAGTTAATCGACATTATTGTTGCAGAAAATACTTACGCTAAAAAAATACGGAAAAGGAGTCCGAAAGATTCGCTTTGAACGTCGTTTTGGCTATATGAAACAACTAGGTACAGATATTTTTATTCCTAAACCTACAAGGCCTGCTCGACAAAGGCACATTAACCTTACTGACTGAAGGCAGATGAATCAGATTTTGCCAGAATACTACAGTTGAGGCATCTTTAATAAACTTTCAGTTTTCTTTGAACTTTGCATACTTTCTACCTCTAAACATGTTTTTTTTTTTCGAAACGATATACATACAGAAATTTCTTGGCTACATTACTTATCTATACCTATTCAGTAATTTACAGTTGAAAAAAAAAAAGATTGTCACCATATTTGCGTACGCACTTTTATATTATTCATTATAAAAATATAGCCTTAGAGTTTTTCATTAAAATATAATCCATATCATATCATAGTTATCTTAAACTATGAACTTTTATATCTCAATGTCTAGTAGGCACAGATGATGAAGCGAACTCAATAATGTACCAGAATAAAGAAACGTACCGTAAGAATTTTGCCATATATAAACGTACACATGTATAATAATGTGAAATTTACTGTTTGTAATAAAAGAGTCAATATTAAACCATGTTGTGAATGGGATTTCTTTTACTCCTCTCCGTCGACATCTCTCCTAGCCGCGTGCAATTGTTCAAAATAATAAAAAATTAGTAGGAAAATCTGGGCAATGCTTGAGAAATACTTTTACACACATAAATAAAATTTTTTCTTCGTACAAATTGTCTTAGATTCACAAACTCTTCAAGTCGATCGAAAATTGTTGTATTTTCTCGGTTGATTTCAGAACTGTCATTTGTAGACATATAAACAAGAAGCTGGATTTGGCACAGAAAATAATACGGAATCGTATTCTTTCACGATTAGAATTTTTCATTAAAGATGAAAAACGATGAATAAGCTCTTTGTTAACATTTTTCATGTTTTTTGTGGGAATTTCAATTCTCTTTCCATTTTTACATCAAAGCTATGTCGATTTGTCGATAGTTTTTACATTGTCAGAAGAAATCCATTGTAAATGAAAAAGTATTCAATTTTTTTCAAAAATTTGAAATGTAGAATTCACAAATTTACAAATTAAAAATCAATATTTACTTTTTTGGTTATTTTGTTTTATGAAAAGTACACATATTAAAAACACTTTGAAAGCGGTAGCGTACAATACAAATCAGTCCTGAAAACAAATCAATTCATAAAGAGAAACGTGAAAATCATTATTTAAACCATCAAAACACACATCTCTTTGAAACTTACAATTGCTATCGTGTCCAATCCAATATCTTAATTTCATTGCACTAGTAAAAATTCAATAACTATACATAAGGAAGTCGTAATACAATAATGGCCGTGCTATTACTAACTACTTTTATCACCTCAAAACCTAAATCAAGGAATGCATATCTTCAAAAACAATCTGAAAGTCCGATTCCAATATCTCATTAAAGCATATCTAAAAACCCATCATAAACATTACACAAATTCCTGGTATCTTCCTGACTATTCAAACTATTGCTATTATACTTTAAATATATAACATCTCTGAAACGAATCTGTTAGAAAATCTCTTTTCTCTGTTCAAAATCTCAACCCCATCCCAATCAAAATCATGGCGAGTATCAGCTCTGTGGTTTGTCAAACCTGTGTGTTTATCTTTTGGCATTCTAATATTACAATTTTGTACCTTCACTCTAGTACGTAATATCCTTTTTGTCTAGCCAAAATAACAACTCTTACGATATTTACACCTAAATTTCTAAATTTCACCTTGTTGTTTACCTTTCTGTAATTTATCCTCCCTTTTTTTATAATGTAATTATCCAATTTACAATCAACTTTATTAACTATTTTAACATTGTACTTATCAAAAATCCTTTTCATCTTATAATTCAAACTCTTAACATATGGAAAACGAATCATTCTATTCTCAGAAAAAAAATCATGTCCATTTTTTATACTCCTATTATGTAAACATTAATTTCATTTTCAATGTATTTGTCAATAAAACTATCTGGGCAATCATTTCTACATAATACAGATCTAATTATATAAAAGTTTTTTCACGAAATCCGTAGTCTGCTAAATTTTTATTCTTATCAACTAAACTGAACACTGTTACAAGTCAAGCAATGCCATAATATTTGTAAAATTTTCTTCATGTTGCATTTATTCCATTAACGCGAACATTTGCAGTGTGTATGATATTAAATTGTGAGCTGTTGCATTATAAAAATTGAAATTATCATTTTCAACGATGCATTTTATCAATCGATGATTCAGCATATCTGTATTTTAGGTTTCCCCAATCGAAAAGAACGACAAGCTGACTGACATGGATGATTGGGAAAAACGTGCTATTATTCATGATATTCGTTATCGAAAAATCTACGCAAACAACTAACTGACATGCCGATCGTTTCAAAGGAAAAAGGAAATGATTCATCGTATAGAATATACTTCAATTTTTAACAAAAAAGTAAAATAATTGTAAGGTTTCTTGTCTGATTACGTATTTCGAGATTTTCTCAACTGAGACAGCTTAAAACAAATAATACATATAAAAATAAAAATTGTCAGAATTTATGTTTATATTAAGTGGATTATTTCGAAAAAAACTTTTATTGAGGTATTTGTCTATAATAGCAAGAATAAAATATGCTTTAGTAATTCTGCTAAAGTGACTCAAATTGTGTTTTTTTTTTTCTTTAATTTCAAGCATGTAAAAAATTTTTATTTTTCGAGGTTCTTTTTCGTTATTTGCTCCCAAAGGTAACCTGGAACGTCGCAAAAAATTTATATTTTATTCATACTTTTTTATATGATACTAAAAATTTCGCGGACTTTTTCTACAAATTCATCACAATTTTCGAGTTTTTAGCGAATTTCATCGTGGAAACCACGTATAAACTTGAGTACAACTCATAGCATCATCACCATAAACTTTTTTCATCAATTCCTATGTCTCAGAAATTTTTTTTTCAAGTTAAACACAAAATTTTATACTTGCTCTACATTCCATATTTTGTTATTGTAACATAAGCACCCTTTTTCTATCATTGAAAAGGCTGTAACTTCAATTTCTGTAATCAAATTTATTATGAAAAATGATGAATTTCATCAGAAATCAGAGATTCAGCATTTTTATACTTTGGGTTTTCCCAATCGCAAAAAAATGACGAGATCATTGACATGGATGATTGGGAATTAACGTGAAAAAACGGAAATTGATTCACTCATACCTTCAACAAATAAATTTCGGAATTCGAATTAAATCTTTACTTGATGTATAGTATTTTGTTAAATCATTTATTTCTGATATCCTTGAAAACAATTCCACGATTCACGGAACATTCTAGATTGATAATACGTGTGACTAATGAAAAACCTAAGATTTTCAGTTTCAAACTTACACACGTCGCATGTTGAGGTCGCGTCTTAAGGTATTTATAACATTTTATTGACATTAAAGATTGACTTACAAAAAAGGAAAAACTGTTATTATCTTTGGACGTGTAGTATGTGTAACATATCGAATTTTCATTATTTTCAATAGTATATACTGATACTTACTATGCGCTTATATATCATGACATTTTATTATAGACCGTATCTACAATGCTCAGCGGTATGCCCACATATTGTAAAATTTTTTCGCCAAATGACATTACTGAAGTGTCAAATGCAGCTACCAAGCCTGACAACTACGTGAGGCGGAGTTTTATCCAAACTAACATGATGGATCGGCAAGTTATTAATCTCGTGGAACTGGGTTTGCCAGAATATTTTATCGATAACATGCAGCCTAAATTTGAGGTATGAATTTTATATTTAAATACATTCTACTCAATACGCTTCACAATAAATTTAATACTTATTTGTAATTCAACAGATGAGAGAATGGATGCTACACAGTGAACATCACTCTCCATTCTCACCAGATGTTGATGTACTAGTAACGATAAAATTACTCTCGAGTAATGATGAAGAGAAGGGAACATACTATATCAAATTTGAAAACAATGTGAATGAAGATGGAAAGTGGGAAGAGGTAAATCAGAATATTTGCGTACAATAATTAAAAAATTTTGTTACCATACATTAGTTATATACCTTGTATAAGAGTTGATCGACATTATTTTTTCAGAAAATACTTACGCTAGAAAACTATGGAGAAGGAGTTCGGAAAATTTCCGTCACCCGTCAATTTGGCCCGATGACACAGCTAGGTGCAGATCTTTTCATTCCTATACCTGCAAACCCTGCTTGGCGAAGGCGACATTAAGGTCACTGAATGAAGGCAGATGAATCAGTTTATGCCATAATACTACAGTTGAAGCATCCTTAATACACTTTTACTTTTCTTTGCGCTTTGCATACGTTCTACTGCTAAACATGTTTTTTCTTTCGAAACGATATACATACAGGGGTTTCTTGGTTCTATTATCTATACTGAAAATTTACAGTTGAGAAAAAAAATTGTCACCATATTTGCGTACGCACTTTTATGTTATTCATTATAAAAATATAGCCTTAGAGTTTTTCAGTAAAATGTAATCCATATCATATCATAGTTATTTTAAACTATGAACTTTCATGTCTCAATGTCTACTAGGCACAGATGATGAAGCGAACTCAATAATGTACTAGAATAAAGAAACGTACTGTAAGAATTATGCCATATATATATATATATACGTACACATGTATCAAAATGTAAAATTTACTGTTCGTAATAAAAGAGTCAATATTCAACCATCTTGTAAATGAGATTTCTTTCACTCCTCTCCTTCGACGTCTCTCCTAGCCGCGTGCAATTGGTCAAAAAAATAAAAAATTCGTAGGAAAATCTAGGCAATGCTTAAGAAATACTTTTACATACATAAATAAAATTTTTCTTCGTACAAATCGTTTAAGATTCACAAACTCTTTAAGTCGATTGGAAATTGTTGTTTTGTTTGCTCGGTTGATTTCAGAACTGGCATTTGTGGACATATTAATAAAAAGCTGGATTTGGCACAGAAAATAATATGGCATTGTCTACTTTCACGATTAGAAGTTTTTCATTGGAGATAAAAAACGATTAATTACCTCTTTTTTAACATTTATCATGTTTTTTATGGGGATTTCACTTATTTTTCCATTATTACATCAAAGCTCTGTCGATTTGTCAACTGTTTTTATATGGTCAGAAAAAATACATTGTAAATGGAACAGTATATTATTTTTCTTTAAATTTTAAATTCAGAATTTACAAATTTCAAAATTGAAATGTAATTATTAATACCTACTCATTCGAATATTTTGTTTTATGAAAATTGCATATAATAATAACATTTTTGAAGCAGTAGCGTACAATACAAATCAGTTCTTCAAACAAAACAATTCATAAAGGAAAACGTAAAAATCATAATTGATAAATAGCATAAAAACACATCTCTTCGAAACTCAAAATTGCTATCGTGTCTAAATCAAATACTAGGAATAGTTCGTCAAGTCTCTAATTCATTGGACTAGTAAAAACTTAATAATTATAAATAACAAAATCGTAGTACAATAATAGCCATTTTCTTAATAACGACCTTTATCACCTCAAAACTGAAATCAAGGAATTCATATCTTCAAAAACAAACTGAAGGTCCGATACCAATGTGTCATTAGAGCTTATCTGAAAACCCATCATAAATATTACGAAAATTCCTGGTATCTTCCTGACTATTCAAAGTATTTCTATTATACTTTTAATAAATGTGACTTTGAATCTTGAAGTAGGGTTTAAGAGGAAAAGCCGTAAAGCTCATATTACCTTTACGCTCTGGGTAAATGTAGGCCTTACGGCTTTTGCCCTTAAACCCCATTTTCTAATTTCTAGTCACATATAACATCTCTGAAACGCGTCTCTTTGAAAATCTTTTTTTTTTTTGTCTAAAATCTCAACCCCATCCCAATCAAAATCATGGCCAGTATCAACTCTGTGGTTTGTCAAAACTGTGTGTTTATCTTCTGCTATTCTATTACGATTATGTTCCTTCACTCTAGTACATAATGTCCTTTTTATCTGTCAAACATAACAACTATTACAATATTTAAACTTAATTATTTAAACTACACCCTGTTGATAACCTTTCTCTAATAAATCTTTCCTTTTCTTTATAATGTCATTATTCAATTTATAATCAATTTTTAACTAGATATGGAGATTTTTATTGTACTGAATTTGTTATGGTGACTTTAGGATTACTCTATTTTCTACTGAAGAGGGTAAAATAAATGACCGAAAGCTTGAAAAGAAAAATTGGTGGATGTAATTATTTAACCCCAATAGATAAAATTTGGCTTCGTTTCATCGTTTTTTTGGAATAGTCTTATAATCAACTTTATTAACTATTCGAACATTATACTTATCGATAACCCTTTTCATCTTATAATTTAAACTCCTAACATATGGAAAACAAATCATTCTATTTTCAAAAAAAAAAAAAATCATGACCATTTTTTATATTTCTATTATGTAAACATCGATTCCACTTTTCAATGTATTTGTCAATAAAACTATCTGGGTAATTATTCCTATATAATACAGTTCTCATTATATCAAAGTTTTTATTCCGAAATTCGTAGTCTGCTAAATTTTTTTTCTTATCAAATAAACTATACACCGTTGGGTATGAAATCTCAGTTGACTTTTAAATTGAATTTCATGTTTTTTTTTAATAATTCTAATAATCCTAACTGAGATATTAATCTTAGTTACCTTTAAAATTATTTGAAGTATTTTATTTTTTTTTTAATTAAAACTCCACTGAGAATATTAATGGTGTAACAAATATTTCGTAATACGAAGAACAAAAACGATTTAATCTTATATGCATAAACCAATGTGGTTTCACAATATGCGTTGTACTTATGCCACATAGGTCAAGCGATGCCATAATTATCATAAAATTTTCTATATGTTCGAAATAAAAGTGTCAATATTGTACTATGTTGTGATTGTTATTTCATTCATTACTCACCGTCGACGTGTTTCTCAGCCGCGTACCTTGGGCCAAAAGAAAAAAAAATTTGTGGGAAAATCTGGACAATGCTTAAGAAATTTTTTTTACGCAAAGAAATACAATTTTTTTCCATACACATTGTTCTAGATTCACAATCTATTCAAGTCAGTCGAGTATTGTTGTTTGTTTGTTACCTGTTTGTTGAATACCTGAATAATAGCACGTTTTTCCCCAATCATCCATGTCGATCAGCTTGTCATTTTTTCTCGATTGGGGAAACCCA
Organism: Platygaster orseoliae; assembly: GCA_030522825.1. Classification (NCBI taxonomy): domain Eukaryota; kingdom Metazoa; phylum Arthropoda; class Insecta; order Hymenoptera; family Platygastridae; genus Platygaster; species Platygaster orseoliae. The sequence goes on from JAPYZL010150276.1 coordinate 7,978, forward strand.
AAGTATAAACCGAGGTATAAACATGCTGAATCATCGAATTTAGGTGCATTTGAAAGATGATGAATTTCATCATAAATTTATGATTCAAAAGGTTTATACTTTAGGTTTTCCCAATTAAGAAAAAATGATTGACATGGATGATTGGAAAAACCGAAAAATGATTCACTCATATAATCCCCTTATAGGTTTCAGAATTCAAAAAAAATCTCTTTTTAATGAATAATATTTTGGTAAATCATTTATTTCAGTCATCGTTAAAAACAACTTCACCATTTACGCATCAGGCTAAATTGGGTTCGGTCATGCATTTTTTTTTATCGCATTCTATTGGTTCGACTTTCTACATAAAATTTTTTTTCACAATTTTTGGAGCAATAGTTTTTGAACATCGGTGAATTAAAATCCGCTCCGGCGCCAAACGCTTTGGTGACCTTGTACTAGCGCGTGACGTCATAACTGTACACGAGTCGCCAACGAGCCGGCAAATGATGGGATATATCAGTGATAATCCTTACTGATAACTATCAATGGCTTGAGATTCGAAATGTTTAACTGTCCGTGTTTCACATTCTAGAGATTTGGATTACCATTTAGACTTACCATATCCATTACACGATCGTCAACCCACATATTGTATAATTATTCCGGTAGAAGACATTACTGAAGTGTCAAATGCAGCTCCTAAGCCTGACAACTACGTGAGGCGGAGTTTTATCCAAACTAACATGATGGCTTCGCAAGTTATTAATCTCGTGGAATTGGGTTTGCCAGAATATTATATCGATACGATGCAGCCTAAAATTCAGGTATGAATTTCAAATTTGAATACATTCAACTTAATACGTATAATAATAAATTTGAAACTCCTTCGTATTTCGACAGATAAGAGAATGGATGCGGCACAATAAACATCATTCCATTCGTTATGACGAGGTGTTGATGCAATAGTAACAATAACCTTACTTTCGGGTAATGATGAAAAGAATGGAACACACTATATCAAATTCAAAAACGAATTGACTCAACATGGAAAGTGGGAAGAGATAAATCAGAATTCATACCTACAGCAATAATAAAATTTTGTTACTGCGCTAACTGTAGATTAGTTATGTACCTTGTATGAGAATTCATCGACATTATTGTTCCAGAAAATTCTTACGCTGGAAAATTATGGAAAAGGAGTCCGGAAAATTAGCTTCGAACATATGTCTGGCTGGCAGTTGGAACTAGGTACAGATATTTTCATTCCTAAACCTACAAGTTCTCCTCGACGAAGGCCACATGGATGTCACTGAATGAAGGCAGATGCATCAGTTAAAGCCAGAGTACTACAATTGAACCATCCTTACTACACGTTCAGATTTCTTTGCACTTTGCATACGTTCTAGAGTTTCTTGGCTCTATCATCTACAGTTATTCAGTAATTTGCAGATGGAAAAAAAGTAGACTCCATATTTGCTGACGCAATTTTATGTTTTTTCATTATAAATATATAGCCTTAAGGTTTTTCATGAAAGTGTGATCAACCTAAAATCATAGTTATTTCAAACTGTTAACTTTTATGTCTGAACGTCAACTAGGCACATATGATGAAGCGACCTCAATAATGTACCGGAACAAAGAAGCGTACTGTAAGAACGTTGCTATATACATGTGTACATATATATGTATGCAAATTTATAGTTTACTGTTCGAAATAAAACAGTCAATATTAAACCATGGTATAATTGGGATTTCTTTCATTACCCACCGTCTATGTCTTACGTAGCCACGTACAATAGGTCGAAGAAAAATTCGTAGGAAAATCTGGACAACGCTTGAGAATTATTTTTACTCACGGAAATAAAATTTTCTTTCATACAAATTGTTTTAGATTAACAAACTCTTTAAGTCGATCGGAAATTGTTGTATGTTTCTTGATAATAAACTAAATTTCAAAAATTACCATCATCCACCTGACTGTTCACACCAAGTCACTGGAAAAACGGTTGTATTACAATTTAAATGTTAAAAAATTGTTTTAACGTTTATTTTCTGATATAATCTTATAATTTTCAAGGGTAGCAACCATTTGGTCACGAGTTTCCATAATTTTGCAGAAAACCATTTAGCCTTTCTATAATTGATAATTCGTATTGTTAGATTGATGTTTTTTTGATAATATTATGATACATTTATAGGAATTACAGTAAGAGTTTGTTATTCTGAATAGTAGTAACCCCCAAAAACCAATCCAAACATCGCCTTTGTATAAACTTAAAATCCGTAATATATTTATCTGAATCTATGAATATTTTATGAAATAAATTGAATGTTTTGCTTTTGAAAATTCAGTAGATTTTCTTCATAATTTTTTTTTTCCGTATTTTCACAAAATCGGTACAATAATACACATTTCTTCCTATTTTTACGGATTTAAATAGATACATATGATAATTAATTCCTAAGAATTGATAAATTTTATTTTTTTTATTCATTATTCAACTTTGAGAAAAGTTTGTCAACAATAATTTATGGTATGATATACACTGCTTGTGTTCTGATGCATTCATTTTTATATTTTGTCATTCATAAAGATTGCGATATGTGACTTGATCGTTAATGTTGAATATACATGAAACATGTAATGTTTATAATAATAAAATAATGTTCCAGTCAAAAATATAATTCTCAATTGTTCAAATCGTGTTTTTCTCAGGAGTACGAAACATTATAAATTTTCACAAAGAACTCATTCATCGTTTGCAATCTTGAGCAATTAAATCTCGAGCAACAAACGCTTACTTCACCCTATGTTAATTAGGTCCCGGGAATCTCATCATTTTCCAAAAACAACGTTATTCCGTCCGAGAGCTACAAAAAAATGGTTTAAGATTCTTGCAGGATGTATTTTTTTTTCATGAAGAACAAGTATTTAAAAGTATTTTTTTCAAAAAATTTTCTAAAATAATGCATAAAAATGAAAATCCAAATTTCATAAATAAATTTCAACTTCTTGAAAATAGTTAATTTTCAGTCTGAAAATAATACTGGATTATATGCGTGGATCAAACTTATTATTCTTGATACAGACACTTGAGAATTTTTTTTTATGCTTCGGGCATCTCCAGCGATTACAACGATATGAAAAAATTCGGAAATTGGTTGAAATTTGAAAATGTTACATTTTTTTTGTAAACATGGTTTTTTACATAAAAATTGCTTTTTTCACTAAACTTTATCGCTCTTGAGGCACGTGTTATTTTGCTTCGATTTAGCTCAAATTCTAGCTTTCTCACTTTTTTTACATTCGGGAATTTACAAGGGGGGTGCGTCGATTGAAATTCCAAAATGTCAAAATATAGACTACCCTAGTGGCCATGGGCTATAGCCATAGCTTGTTGACCGCGTTATTGCACGGCAAAAATTGGGGAAATGAGAAGTTATCTCAGATAAATAAGAAAATAGAAAACTTTTTCCTTGACATTGTTTTTTGAGTTTTTTTTTCAATTCTAATAATCTTAACTGAGATTATTGATCTCCGTTTAGTTTAATTGTTTTTCGTGATTTTTTTTTTCTATCAAAATCTACTGAGGTTATTGTTGGTGTAACAAATGCTGAATAACACGAAGCACTATAACAATTAAATTATGTATGCATTATCTAATGTAGTTTCGCAATACATATGCGTTATATTTATGCCATGTAGGTCAAGCAATGTCATAATATTTTTTAAATTTTCTTCATGTCGCATTTATTTCATGAACGCGAACATTTGCAGTGGGTATGATATTGGAAGTGTCAGCTATTACATCATCAAAGTAAAAATTTTATCATTTTCAAAGTTACATTTTATCAATCAATGATTCAGTATGTCTATACTTCAGGTATTCCCAATGAAAAAAAAAAAATGACAAGCTGATTGACATGGATGATTGGGAAAAACGTGCTATTATTCATGATATACGTTATCGAAAAAACTACACAAACAACTAAATGACATGCCAATCGTTTGAAATGAAACAGGAAATGATTCATCGTATTGAATATACTTTAATTTTTAACAAAAAATGAAAAATTATTGTAAGGTTTCTTGTCTGATTATGTTTTTCGTGATTTTCTCAACTGGACAGTTATAACAAACAACAAATATACAAATAAAAATGGTCAAAGTTTACGTTTTATATCAAGAATATTATTTTTGAAAAGGACATTCATTCAGGTAATTATCTATATTAGTAAGAATAAAACATGCCTAAATCATGTTGCTAAAGTTACTCAAATAATATTTTTATTCTTTGATTTCAAGCATGCAAAAAATTTTTTACATTCCAAAGATTTTTTTTGTTTTGTTATTTGCTCCCCAAGATAACTTGAAACAAAAAGAAAGGTTACTTTTTTTTTACTTTTTACATGATACAAAATATTTCACGGACTTTTCTACAAATTCATCACAATTTTCTAGTAACTATCTAATTTTATCGTGGAAACCACGTATAAACTTGCGTACAACTCACACAATCATCACTGTAAACTTTTTTCATCAACTCCTATGTTTCAGAAAATGTTTTTTTCAAGTTAAACACGAAATTTAATACTTGCTCTATGTTCAATATTATGTTGTTGTAACATTAGCACACTTTTTCTATTATTGAAAAGTCTGTATCTTCAATATCTGAGATCAAATTTACGTGAAATTAGGTGCATTTGAAAGATGATAAATTTCATCAGAAATCTATGATTCAGCACGTTTATACTTTGGCCTTACCAATCGCTCACATTAATGAATAGTATTTTGTTAAATCATTTATTTCTGATATCCTTGAAAACAATTCCACGATTCACGGAACATTCTAGATTGATAATACGTGTGACTAATGAAAAACCTTAACACGTCGGATATCGAGGTAGCGTAATAAGATATTTATAACAATTATTCAACATTAAATATTGAACTATAAAAAAAGGGACATGTAATGTGTGTGACATCATGAATTTTTATTATAAATAGTTATAAGACAATATATTGTGAGCGGACAATATTTCCCAATAAACGAAATGAGCATGGACACTTTTTTTGAAAACTGATTTTAAAAATCGTGACACAAACGAATCGATGAAAAATTTATTCGTGACCTTAAATAATCGGTACCTTTTTATTCGATGCGATTTGTTCGCAGGGATTTGAAATATCGAGGTTTTGTGGATTCGGGAATATGTGGAGGCGGCCTTTCGGTTTTTCGATCCAAAGTTTTTTCGGTATTTTACTTTTTG
>JAPYZL010150277.1:0-16643 GCA_030522825.1 Platygaster orseoliae
GAGTTTTGCAAAAAGTGGTAAAGGACTTTTCGACTCGAAATTGAAAAAGGAATTCAGGATTTTTTTTTTATCGCGGACTTTGGGACACCCTGTATAGTACTCTCAGTCCCTAAAAAAATTGCCATTTTTCATAACGATATGCCATTTTTCTCTTCCTCTGGCATAAAAGAATTCAATCTTTCTTCTTTTTAGGGTATTGAGCTGGTTCCGAGAAAAAAACCTTATAGAATTGTACATACATGTAACAAAACTTCAACCAGCGTCTCACAAAAATCACACTACGAAAATCTCGCCAGATGATATGTTTTCAAAGACATACGAGGTCACCTACATTTTTTTCTTGTAGCTTATAATATTTTACAAGTAGGGTAGATTTTTTTCGCAGCGAAGAAAGAGAACTCCTAAATCATGAGTTGCCCAGCGTTTGACGGTCGCCAAGTATCAACAGCTTTGAAAGTGACTGATGATGAGTTCTTTTATTTCCTTTCTAAAGTTTTTTTGCTTTTTTCATTTTTAATCAGCCTGAAAAGCGTCTCTGAACGCAGGAACGGTCCAGTGTAGCGTAAATAAGGATATTCACCTCCAGGGGCGTCGGCAGAGAGGGGTTTTGAGGATTTAAAGCCTTCTTGAAATTCGAATAAATTTGAATATTATGTCATGTGAAAAAAACAATAGCTTATATAGAAAATGCACGTAATAAAAAAAAAATATAACATATTTTTTTTTTTTTTAAAAAAATGAAAATGAATAAAAAAAAAGAAACCAAAAAATAGAAAAACGAAAGATTATTAAAACAAGTGTAAATTGTCGAAATCATAACTTGTTGGTGCAATCTATACGATATTATAATGAGTTCCACGTAAATTTTTGTCATTCTAAGAAATCAATCATACCATGCAAAATAACAACAGCCCAAGCTTTAGAATACAAATTTTGTTTCTAAGCAAAACTATAATCATAAATGTTCGCCTTAGCTGAGGTAGAAAATAAATACTTAAAAAATATTGTTTTACGTTGGTAAATCGTAAAAAATATGAAGATAAAAAAAAATTTTTTTAATCTGAAAAAAGTTCGATACATGGTACACCGAATTTTAATAATCCCACATAGAGATCCATGTAGCAAACAATGTTTCGAACCACACGAGCACTTTAAAAAAACTTAAAGTTGTAGAAATATATTTTTTTTTGTCTACAACAATACCAAATACTTAAAAAACTTCGAATTCTAGATTATAGAATTCTAGAAAAAGTATACATATAGAAAAATCTATAAAAAAACTCTAAATCGATAAAAATACCAGAAAACGCTACAAAATTTTATAAATATTGCGAAAGAACGGAAATATCAGAAATTTATACTAAACTCAGAATCTATTGTGCTTTTGCTATTAATCTACATTAATACTGATAATCTGTTTCGAAATTCAAGTTGCAGATCAATGAATTATAAAATCGTACGTAGCAATCTTGACTGAAAATTTGTAACAGTACTAGAAAATACTTTGAAATTCTATAAATTTACTAGAGAATATAAGAAGAAAATGAATATAATATTATTGAAAAACTATGCAGACATAATTTTCCAAAAAACATTACACGCTTTGAACCTTAAAGGATATAATTCTAGAACTCAAAACGGAAAATCATAAAAAATACAAAAAGATTTTAAAAATTTTGTGAGTACTAAAAATAAAAGGAAAAATTAAAAATCATAATGATCGTAGAGTCTTAGAATATAATCAAAAATACAGTTTTCTGAAAAACAAATTTCAACGATCAGAATCGTTGAATTTTTCTGCATTATAGCATCGAATTCTAGTAATCAATAGAGTGATTCAGAGAAATACTAAAAATGCATAAAAATACTAGAAAAAGTTTCCACATTTTATGAAGAACATAAAATATTAAAACTTTTGGAATCGATGACTTACAAGAAATTTGTTTAGATTTAAAAAAAGAAGCTATTAAAAATGTTTGAAATTAGATATCCATAATATTCAATTCTAGAGAGCTATAAAAAAATTCACGATATTGTACGAAAATCCTTAAGTTGTAATGATTATGAAAAAATAGGAGTATCATAAAAAAAAATCTTACAGTCAATGTTATAAAAATCACAAAAAACCTTCTCCATCATACTCAGTACGTATTTATTATCAAAAATGATCGTCTCTGGACTCCGAAAGTTATGTAACTTTTTACTTCGAAACCAAGTAAATGTATAATAATAATTATTCATTTTAACAAAAATAATTATTGAATAACCACCCACTTGTCACCCCAAATCGACAGAAATAAAAAATTTTAAAGTTCTGACGAAACTATATTTCTTCAAAATTCTTCCTCTCAAAATTCTTTCTTGCTTACGCCCTTGTTCCCCTTTCGCTATCGTTATTCTTCCCACAATCCACTGGACAAGCTGATTGAGCGGAATGAACCATGGAAGGCAAAAACGGTACGTGTAAATCCACGACGGCGGATTCAGCCATTGTTTTGACTGGAACACACGTCATCCTCGAAGAGAGGAATGAAAAAATGGAAACGTTGAAAGTTGGGGATCGTCGTCGTCTTCGATGTATCGTAAACAATACGCGGAAGTCGGATTCGATGAATGATACTCATATATCGCATGTATATTCGTACGTGCTCCGCTGCCCCTGGCAAGCTTTTTCCTTTCCCGGCTTTTATTAAGATGTAGCGACTGAGTTTCACATATCATGCCCGGACCCACCTGAGCTGCTTCATTTATGGCATCATTCCGCTTTATGACACCTCATCTGGATCTTGAGCCAAAGGTGACAGACGCTCTCAGCTTTATAGCCCCATATCTCGCCATCTCTTTCTTTATGGGTGTGGGAGGCTTCATTCTCAAGCCAAAATGTTCTTAAACACTCAGCCTTTACGGGAAGATCCTGACCTCTAAGTATCTTTCGCTAGCTTGTTTCTTTGTAACAATCCTTCTTTTTGGGTAGCGATTCGAACGGGTTTTTAATGAGTTAGGTGTGAAGAGGAAAAGACCCTGATGAAGAGGATTCTTGGGTTTTTGGATGACAGAGTTGCTGAATTAGTGGGATTTAGATTCAGTTTAGTGGGTTCAAAGAATCTAGCGGGAATTCGGGTGGTCAAAGGTGTTTATAATGGAGCCATTGGTTAGGATTTGTTTAGAAACAATTTGTCAATGGTGAATCTAAATTGAGTTTGACGAAAATTTTACAATTTTGAATAGGGATATTATCAATAATGCGGATCATGCATTACAAAATCATTATGGGATGTTTTGCGAATTTATACGTGTGGAGTAGGGTTAGAAAAAATGTTGTAAAATAGACGAATATACATTCCGAAAATTAAGATATTATCAAATCCGTAAAAAACTGAGAATCTATGAAGTAAATCTATTTTGAATGATTCATAAAGATATCAATTCAAAATCGAAATTAAAGTTTTACAGCATCAAATTCTTCGAATCTTTAAAAAAACTATTAAAATACTGAAAATCTTTCTGTATGTCAGTAAATCTTACGCCATTTATTTACGACAATGTTATACTAAAAATACTATACTAGAATTTTCGAAAATACTTACTTTCTGATGAAATTTTCTCGAAAATATGTTAAAATTCTGAAAATGGTTTATTCTTTGCCCACAGAATTTCAGGAATTCTCATAGAAATTTATGAAAATTATGAATGTCTTCAATTAATATGAAATATACCTAAAATACTAGAATTCCATCGGATCATTATTAGTGCTAATAACATTCCATGAAAAACCTGTAATGTTTCTTGAAACTTATTTAAATTTATATTTCAAAACATACGATTCTGATTACTTATATGCATTGAAATCCATAAAAGTACTACATTGTCCTTCGAATAATAAAAATAATTCAAAAATACAAAACAAACAAAAAACAAAAAAAAAAACATAAATTCACCGAGATACTTTATTCTGAAAAAATGTGTCAAAATAAAAAAAATACACTAAATTTTCAATTCCTAGAAATCGCTCTCTAGAAATATTGAGGTATACTTTAAAATCGCAAGGATAACCTATAACATTCCATGAATAATAAATAACACGAAAAATTTTAAAAAACTTGAGTTGTGTAAGTACTGAAATTAGATAAAACTTAACAAACCAGAGCATCATATTCTTGAAATTATTTGAGACATTCATGAGATTGCTGAAAAATCATTGAAATCAAATGCATACCTATTAAAAAATATGAAAAAAACCAAAATATTGACATATAAAAAAATTGTTTTCAAAATACGAATAAAAAATTAGTAATAACAAATCCAAATGTGATTTTTAAAAAAATCAGCGAATATCATATAGAATGTTATAAAAAAAAAAAAAAAAATTAAGTGAATAGTACTCATCTAGAATATTTTGACCTAAATATTCAACATCAGAAAAACACAAAAACAATTTAATTTGGTAACTATGATTATTTATAATTTCTTGATAACAAATGTAAATGTATTAGTCGACAGCTTGAAAAAGAATGAAGCATGATATATTAACGAAGTTGTTTATTATTATTATAATGCATACTCGTAATTGAAATAGTTGGTTCAGATGACTTTCCTAAATGAAAAAGATTATTCCATAAAAATAATGTTTTCAGAAAGACTCATTGAATAACAAAAATTTATCAAACTTCAAATTTTATAGCCCGACATTTTAGAAATCATTATAGCAACCCAGAAATTTTCTAAATTCCTAGAAAATTCTTCTAGAAAATCTTCTCTATTCATACTGAAAAAAACGCCAAATTTTGAAAATAAATGAAAACCAGGTGAATATGATTCTTATGAAAATCTTTCAAATAACTTTTTATGTTTCAAACTTCAAATTTTATGGAATCGTTTTTTAAATAATCTTGTAAAAATTATTGGTTTACTTTATGTTCTACAAATCGAAAGAGTATGGAAAAATGACAAAAAACACCAAAAGTACAATAAATCTATAAACGAACAGTTTTCTGAAAAATTAATCAAAATATATAGGACACATTGCCATACCAATATTAAATATCATGATTATAATAAATCGGATAAGCTGACATCGATATTTTTCAATTCGATTCTTAACCTTACTTGCCGCAGTTATTTTAAGGGTTAGATGAAATCGGTAAGAAATAAAATCAACGTTCTTTACCAGCCCTAGTTCTTTTGTTGCCCGTGCAAGGCATTCGTCAAATAAATAGTCGTGAGCGCGCACTAATTGGCGCGCGGTAGCGGATGGGACGTTTACCTCAGACCTTTTCCCGCTGTTACACATTTAGATGTAATTCGTTTGTTTTACGATTGAGCGGTGTAATGGTCGAAAATTGCTTCTCGAGATGCGGCCGCTGACGCCGCCGAGTGCGGCTCGACCCCGGCGCTCGTCTAGCTCTTCGTCCCCGGAAATTCCAGGACAAGTGCCTCGGCTTTCAAAGACTATACGAGAGCAAAGTCAAGTGAGGTAATGCATGCTACGCTCCTTCTCGCCGTTTCCCTCTTCGCAAAACGTCGGATAAAGAGAGGAGGGCATTCAGGTGAAGCGGGTTAATATCTCGACATTGTGTACACAAGTAATGGGGCCTTCTAGGTCTACATCTCGTGCCCCTCTCGCGACTCGTTATGCCGTTTTTTATCCTTGTTTGCGCGCCTCGAGCACCTTCCTTTCCAGAAAGAAAATCGTCACTCCAGTATTTCTCTTCGACACCGTTCGAGATTATTCTCGTGCCACTCGAAATTCTTTCGCCGGGGTCATGAAATACCCGTTTCCCCCACGATAAGCCTGAAAAATCGCCGCGTTACGAACCTCGAATCTCATTTTCTCCCGGATAATGGAAATCGATGGTCGTGGCTGTCGGCGCCGCGGCTAAATTACAGAAACGGGATTATCGCGAAATGTAACCGTAATAAATGGGTGAAAAAACGTTTTGCTTTTTTAAGGGGGCACGTCTAAAACTAATATCGAGGGGGGCGCCGCAGCTGCGGTCCCGCGGTCACGGATTTGATCCAGAAGGGTAGCGCCCGCCCGGTCCAATAATTTAACGGCGGCCAGAGCTAATTTTGAATGCCATTAGTTAGCGCACGCCGACGAGATTCGCTCTTTCTCATCTTCCAGAAGCTCGGTTGCCCTTTTTACCCACCAAGTTATTCCATTTTTCTGCTTTGGTTCTTTTTTGTTTGTTCGTTGTCGGGGCCGGCCCGATTATGATAACTTAGCTGGGGCTAATAAGACCTCTGATACTCGATTAGAATCGTGTCTTGCGGAAGTTTCTCGAGGTCTTGGGTGCTTGATTGTTTTGTGAGTGTGCGAGCGAATTTTCCATAGGGTTTTAATGAAAAAAAAAAAAAAAAAAAACAGGAATGAACGCAGGAAAAAGGTTTGATTGAGGTTTCACGCTTAATGTCGAAATTATGGAATTGGGAATCGTTGATTTCTGTTTTATGCATTATAGTCTGAATTTTTACTTGAATCGAGTAAATATCCTAAAAATATATCACGAGTGGAAATTCCACTCTCATAGTGATATTTTTATTTAGTCGAAAAAAATTAGTAGATTTTTTCACTCACTTTTTTCGAGTGACATTACTCTCTAACAGAGTAGAATTTTTTAATATTTAAGTTGGTTTGTAGGATTCTCATTCAAAGGGATTAACTTAGTAAGTAGTCTTATACGAACTTTAGAAAATATTCTGCTACAAGTTACATAACTTCAAGTGTAAATACATGTTACTATGAAAATAAGTTCAATAGAATAATTCAAAATTGAAATATAGAGAATATATCTTTGATTTGAAAATTTAGATAGGTATACAAATCTAGAAATAATCTAAACTAAAATACAATAATGAGCGCATGAGTATTTATCAATTCTGAAAAACATTAAAAAAATATATATACCGCTATATGCACAATTTTCGGTAAACAAAAATTATTTTTCATTAAAAATTCAACAATTGATCATTCGGTGGCACGAAATTCCACAAATTCAAACCTAGATCAAAATATTGCTCAAGCTTATTTGATTTATTATTTACAAGACTTTCCACATTTACCTTTAACATATTATTCGAGAAAAATTTTCAGGAACGTATATGTTCTTGATCGATAAAAATAAATTCAAATAAACAAGCTTAAAAAAGTCAACACATTTTTTGAAGAAAAAATCACTGAACAACTATATGAAAAAAGAGACATCATTGAATAATATATGTTTGAAATTAATGAGAAATGGAAGACAACTTTAGGCAGTATTTTTAAAACACAAACTCGTTTCAAGGTTTCTTTTGAAAAACATATATTGTGCAACAATATTTCATTAAAAACAAATGTCAATTTGAAATTGAATTATTTTAAAAATGTCGCATATTTTTTTTGTAGCTGAAAAATTTCCATATAACAATATATATTCAACTGTGTCCTTTTTTTTCAAAAATTTAACAAGAACAAACACTCAAGTTGAAGAGTGTTTGGGAATTATCGATTCTCATCAGAATTTCGTGAATTTGAAAAAAAAAAATGTTCTAATTCAATAGATCTTAACTACGAAAACAAAATAACCTTTTCATGGGCCGCAAAATTTTTCTAACCAAAAACAAAAATACCTTTTTAATGATTCCAGCTAATAAACATAAGATTTTCATAAAAAAATTGTAAGTATAGCTGACCAGTTGTCTAAAAATGAAAAGCATCAGAAACTATTTTACACAGTAAATTACAGATACATATTCAAAAAACCAATAACACAGAATATATATTTTATCTTTTGTAAAGCATTCAAATTTTTCTTTAATGTTTTTTTTCACATAAATTTCACAGTTCTTCTTATGTTCGTCTTCTTAAAAATGCATATTTTAAATAAAATTAATGCAGATTCTGACGTAGGTATTGCCAAAAGGATGTAAATGAACTCGCAACAAACCTACGACTCCCAGATGTCTGAATGATTGGCGTCTAATGAAAACCGCTAAGATTGAAACATTGTTACGTCGCTTTAGACACCATTTTAAATGATGATGAAACTCAAATGAATTGATTTAATTAAAAAGACAATGCAGATTTTTGTAAAATGCAATGATGTGCACAAACGGAGGTGTTGTAGGAAATATAATTAAGTTCACCTCAAAACCAAACGTCTCTTTATTCTTGTCTACGTAACGACTTTGAAAGTTCAACAAGAAACAACTGATGTAATAGAAACATATTGTAAGATAAATCATACATTCAAATTTTTGATACAAGGAAAACATTGAAGGAATAAATTGTTGACAGAAATATCGGATATGTGATAGGTTAAATAAAAGAATAAATATAAATGAAAATTATAAATTGAAAATTTGAAGATTTAAATACGAAATTTCAAAATTATGTAGTAATGAGAGTAGATAATTGAAAATACTTAATTGACTCAATTAAGTGAATGAACAGATGGCAATTACAGTTGATTATTTTAACTTGTCACAAAAAATTTAATTTGTTATATACACAATTTTAGTGTTCAATAGAACAAATGGGACCGATTAATTAGATTTTAAGCTGAACTGAAATAAGCTTTTATGTCTGTTAATAATCAATATTTGGCTGTATTAGTTTGCAATTACTTTGTAGCAAAGTACTTCCAGAAATAATGAAATTTTTTAGTTTTGCAAGCAATAATTCAAACTAATTCTTATCAGTAAAAACATTCGAATTTTGAATTATTAAAGTGTTGATTGGTTAAAAGGTTATATGAAAAAAATGTCACAAAAACTGAACATATATCATCTAAGTATATTTTTATTTTGAAATTGAAAAATCGATATCCTTTCTAAATTATAACAACTCTTAAAATGTTACTTGAAGCTATTTAAGTTTTTTTGTAGAACAGTCGAAATAAAGATTCAGAAACCAATTTTTATATAAATTATTAAAATCTTCATTTTCACATTGTACGATTTTTATTGATAATTTTTTTACAACTCGCAAAAAAAATTTTTAGAATTGGAACTCCCTATTATGAGAATCCTTACAATAAATATAGAAAAATACAAGATAAATGAATCGAAAATTTGTATTTGAAAAATTCCATTCTGAATTTTTAAAGTTGACTATTACTGGAAACAATATTTCAATGATTGGTTACAGCATTTCTATATCCAGTTTAAAATCATATGGCATTTTGTTTTGCAGAAGAAACAATCTAATAAATAATTTTTGGACATTTATAATTAGAAAAAATTTTTAGTTATAAATAAATAACTGGATTTCACATGTCAAAAGTTAAAATTAAAATATTCATGTATGAATTCTGAAAGCTAGGAAAAATTCACGATTTCGCATTTCAATAACTGAAAAATCAATTTAATTGATAAATCCTTGCCATGAACATGTTTATAATCAAATTCTATGATTTTTGTATGCAAATCGTGAATGAAAAAAATTGAAAATGTGCAACCCTGAGCTCCAAGAGTCAGATAAATTAAATATTAAAGATTCTCCAAAATTCAAAAAATTTTGCTTATACGAGAAGGTTGGAGAATGACATTATCAAAATCCTGAAAATAACATAGTTTTCTGAAAAAACATCTCCAGAAAAAAAATGTCTGCCTAAGCTTATTTTCTTATGAACAACTGTTCTAAATAATACAATCATTCTATGTACTTGATTTATACATGTTTCTTAGCTATTTAAAATAGTGTGATATTTTTTTTTTCAAAAAGGAATATTAGTTTAGACTAGTCAATTAATACTCATCATAACAATTTAATATACACTTTTTAAATATGGTATTCTGATTCGACAACTTTTTGGTACTAGACGTTCCTCACTAATTGTTATAATCACTTCTAGTTCACAACTTTTTGTTATTGTCAGTAGTAGTAATATTATGTAAACTGAATAAATCATTCCTCCAAAACCATATTCTCACTAGAAATATAAGTTCAATTCGACCATCACACAATCAAATTCGATCGGTTATAAACAAGGCAATAAGTTTTTCAAAATATCTGTGATCCCAAGCTGAAGGATATTCGTACTCGCGAACTTGGAGCATGCCGAACGCGAATACGTTGATGAAAAAACGAAAAAAAGGGAAGAAATGAAGAACAAGGGACGAGATAAAGCGAAGAAATCGGTAGAAGAAGATGGGCGGCGATGCGGCTACTACATTTACGGACGCCAACGCGCATATTATACTACTATCCCGGCGCCACTTTGCCGGACGATTCTGATTGAATCGGCTACTGCTGTTGCCACGATTCTAACCGAGATCCACGTACCCTGAGAGCCCGTGGTGAATCCCGAAGTGCCCTCGTATTATTTCCCATCCCCCTCCAAGGTGCTTCCTTTCGATTATCACCGAGTGCAAAGAAACGACGATGACCAGCGAATGAGGTATCCAAAGGTCCCTGTGCACGTGACCGGGCCTACGCTATGCTCTACTAGAGGTACCCAAGAAAATTATCATGGGTAATTTCGAGTTTTCCATCACGCGAAATCGATTTGTTGATACACGTGCTATTTTTATCGTGTTCAAGAGGTTACGAGATAACATGATCTTCGCTCTGACGCAGGGCCGTAGGTAGAAAAAGTTATAATGATTATTTTGGAAAAATTTATGTTCTTCAGGATTGGATAATTTTTCATCTTTGAAAATCTAACTGCAGGAAGGAAATTTTCCGAATTTTAAAAATTTATGATTTTGGAGTTAGCGACTAGCGTAGTCCAGAGTTGGAAATTAGTTTTATATTTATTTTTGTACATATATAATGAAATTCGATTAATGTGATCATTTCAGTACTGAAACTACAATTTTTGTTTCATATTTTTTCGGTATTTGTACAGCTTGAAGAAATTTCAAAAATTATCATGGATTACTTTACAGCTATCTAGAATTCGATGCTCTAGGAATCGAAGATCTGGAGATTTTTTAAATTTTTATAGATTTTTGAGTAATAGTTTTTACACTGTTTTCGAGTATTTTATTGATTTCCAGAATTTTCGTGTTTTCTGTCATTTGTTAAATTCTGCAGTACATTCTAGAATATTTTTAGATCTTTATGGATCATTACATTGATTTTTTTTATTTTTCAGACAATTATTTCTATATAGTTTTGAAATATTAAAAGATTCCAAGTATTTCTCACAATTTTTAGTACTTGATGCATTTTTGAGTTTTTCAACCTTTTGTAGATTTCTATTATTTTTGAAGAATGCTATTAAATTTCCAGAATTCGATGCTCTAGAATTTAAATTTCGTCATATTACAAGTATTTTTATAGATTCTTGGAAAAACTGCGTCAAGTTTTTAATAATTTAGATTTTTTTTATGTATTTCTAAGAATTTCTTAGCATTCTATATTACTTTAATAGATTTGTAGTATTCCTTTAAACTGCTTTCTATACTTGTAAAATTTTTTTATTTTAGAGCTCGAAGTTTTACATATTTGTTCAACTTTTTGAAAAAAAGTACTTTGTAAGATTTTTTTCCCTTTCGGTTTTTTTCCAGTGTTTGTATGATTCGAAAGATTTTATAGCATTTTGAGGGATTTCTGTGTGAAATTCTAGAATTTCATGCTCCAGGTATCAAAGTTTTCTAGATACATAGCATTTTTGTGGATTTTCATTTTTCTTTATCATTAATTATGTTAAGATCGATAAAAAACTTTTTTACGATAAATTTTACGATAATTTACATTTATAATGAGAGTTCAGTTTAAGAACCAATTTTTATGTAGCTAAGATATTTGTTACTATTTAGTGAGTTATATCAAAAATCCTGAATTTCGTTCAACTTTGGGAACTTACAAGAAATTATTTACTATTTACTCTAGATTCAAGTAAGCATATTTTCGATAATTTTCACGTATTTATATAATTTATATATTGATTATTTTAAAATTGTGATTCGTACTATTACTATTATCATGAGTATTATTTTGATCATAAACATCATTATTATTAAATTCCATATCACTGTGATTTGACTTTTAGTATTTTCATCTTTTAGTAATAAAATACTTTTTTTCTTTTTTATGTGAAACAACATACAATTTTTCACAAACGTTGGAAGAGGTTTGGACACTCAAAACCTCCTTTTACTTACGCCTTTTCTCTGACGCATATTTCGATTCGCTTTAGATTCGAAATTTAGTTCGCTGTCACTCGGTATTTTCTTTTTTTTTTCTGAATGACATTAACCGTTACTTTATATTTGCGATAAGCTATCGCAATTTTTCATAGAACAAAAAAGCGATGCGCAGATTTGCTGTCCGAAAATAAGTGCTTTCACGCACGGTAAAAAGTACTATGGTAAAGGGGAGGGTAGACGTTACTGTGTGCGACTAGCGAATCATGATGAGATTGTGAAAAGAGACGCAAAGCAAGAACAAAAATCGAGCGGCTTCCGTATTACGCAGCTCGGAATACTGTCTGTTCTGTTGTTGGTGCTCTGTAATTTGAGCGGTCGAACCTGCGGAATCTTTGATCACCTACCGTCTCACAAATGATATTTCTTTTCTTGCCAGATGCACAGAAGCATAGCACCATCTCTGTTATCATCCCACTATTACATCGTCATTTTAATCCCAGCGAAGCTACAAAAAATCAGGCAGACGTGTGTTGAAAGAAACCTTTGCAAGACATTATGAGCGAGGGATCCAGTCTCTAACGGAGAAAAATCTATAATCGCTCGCGCAAAAAATTAATCATTGAAATTTGTAAGGTAGCGAAAACATACTGTAGTTATGAAATAATGTAATTCGCTGTCTCTTTTGGATATCAAAACTGATCTTGATTTAAATTAATATTTTGAGATTCGATTTAAAATGGACTTTGGAGAAATGTTGACACTATTAATTATGAACAATAATTTGTGAATCTCTAAGATTTAACAGTTCATGTCTACCGAAGTTCTTATTTATAAACGCGATGTAGCTTGAAAAATATGCACGTGTAATGTATGTGCAGATTCACCACGAACGCAGTAGACGCCGATCGGACAATGAAGTCTTGCATTCTATCTACGCTCGCTTTCTTCTATGATGCTTCTAATACTAGTAATAGTTCTATTTTATTTATCATCGGACTTCTTACGCGATTCAACAGTTTTCATGGAATCCGCCAACCTCGACGCACCTATGTGAAAGTCCATTTCTTCAGAAACGTTTTCCCAGAGCCATTTCCTGCATCAAATATAACGGCGTTTGAATTGGTCGCAGATGATTAGAATTCAAACTTGACGAATTCGTGTGACACTTTTTTCCATAACGGAAGGTAGGAAAAATAGTAACTCGCTTCTAATATAAAAATAACATGACTCAAGTCTCCAAATGGGACACTCAATTTCGTATCCCACGAAAAATTTTAACATCGATGAAACAGCACAGAGGAAATTGAAATCGAAGCTTGATTCTTAAATAATCCGCAGAATCAAAGAATTTGCATATTTAAAAACACAACACCTTTTATTTATTATGACCTTGTTGAGCAAATCGTAAAATTCCTAAACCTATAAACGTTCAATCAAAACTATGCGTGGAAAACGTATTGTTGTTGGACGTGGTATAAAAACAATGATCACGTTCCATTTATTGCACTCAAAGATTTATTGGTCATTGATCCAAAAACGGCGTCACGATTGTCATTCATCGACCGACACTGATTAATTTCATGATTTGCATGTGAAAAGACACGCGAACTCGGAATCGTGTATAATATATCATCGGCTTCAATGCGTGGCAAAAAAAAAGAAAAAAGAAAATAACACAGGGCCTCTGGAATTGGTAAAAGTATTGTCGCATGCACGTGCGCACACGCGCGGCGAGACTGCGCATGCAACGGATGAGTGCATGTGTTAATGACAGGCTTGGAACACCGGAGTGGCGCCAGCGTCACTAAAGGATCTCTCCCTGAGCCGTCCTCATCACTTTTCACCTTCCGGTCTCGTGCGTCAACCCGTTCCTCGCTCTCTCGGAGTTTTAATTGAATGAAACATCAAGAATAACAACGGAACAAAGCTTTTTTTCGCTCGAGTTATAATCAGAGTGACCGAAAATATCCATATGCATATTGCATGCTTATTTTTCATATTTATGCAGTTTCAGCTTATAATGCATATTCTGCATAGTGATTAGTAACGACTTAGTATTTTGATATATTCATATTTGTATTGGGCAATTATAATTTCGCACATGCCAGTAAACTGTTTTTCGTGTTCAGGTACATGTCAAATTGACAGTCTTGATGTTTTTAAAACATAAGTTACAATGTTGAAAGAAAAAGAGATGTCCAGCATTTTTTGATAATATCATGCGTCTTGTATAGTGACCAATCACGAAAATGTTGCATTGTTCTATCCCAAAGAAATTTCCATGTTCGAATTCTGTCCAACGACTTTCAAAGATGTTGAACGATCTTTTGTTGATTTAAAACACTTTCATAACAGACTGCAGGAGAGAATTCTTGTTCGACAATTTTAAAAAGCACGTAACTTTGAGTTGCGATATGAATAAAGATGAAGATACTCTGTAGTATTTTGTGCACTTATTTTTGCATATTTTGCATATCTTTTGTGTTTTCGAGCATATCATGCTATTTTTTCGTCCATATTTTCGATCGCTCTGGTTATTATAAGGACATATCTCGTCTTTTCTTGATGACCTTGAAATTGATCAACCATTATGTTTAAGTGGAAAAAACATAATGCTAGCGAGAGCATACTTTTAGAATCTATTTTTGCTTGAGAGCAGTTTTCCTAAAGTCAATCAATATATTTATAGTAGGACGTTATAAGATATTGCGATTTTCACAATATTTTTGAGCGCTCTACATTATTTTTTTTTATTTTGTCATTTTGTTTTTGACTTTATACAATATTTTATATTTAAAAATATTATGGAAGAGCTTTGTGGGTGTTAAAAAATTCACTAATATGAGCATTGTACTGGCCTTTATTCAAACTGAATTTTATTTCAAGGTAACATTTTTCTATACACGAAATTCTGATTTGAATTATTATTTTACATCAACAACTCAAATTTCAAATAATTGATGTATATATTTTTTAGAATTTTTTCAATTTGGTTAAAAAAAAAGTCAGTAAAATGACCAGTTAAGTGAATTCATCAACACCTTTGTTGCAATTAATTTGAAATCAACCCTGGTAAGAACGTAAATATAAAAGAGAAAGGAAAATAACCATTAGGTTTTTTCGAAAATGGAAGTATAAATTTATATATACTGCTAGTTTTTGGAAATCGTAAATTTGAATTTTACTATAAATTTTCAATTATAAATATTGACTATTTTATTAAAAAATTGAATTTTTACAAAAAAAAGGGGGAAAATCAAGATTTGAAAGGGAATACATACACAAACAAGTGATCAATATCGAAAAAATATTATTAAAAGTCCATAAATATGTATTTCCTAATGCACTAAGAAAATATAAGATGAAACATAGAATTAAAAAAAAATATATATATGTACATGATTATACAAATTCTTTAAAATCCAGGGACACTCCCTGGCCGAATTAATAAGAGTAAAGATTTAAAACCCTTTTTTTATCTATTCAATTATGAAACACCCTGATTTTTAAACAGCCACGAGACTAGAAACGAGACTTCGATTTTTTACTTAGAAAATCTAGCACTTCTTTGAGGTTTTTTGAAATTGTAGGTAAAATTATCACATGGATATATCTGAATAATCATAATTAAATTAGCAAAAGTTTTTGACCAACATAGAATTGAACAGAAAAAGAAAAAGAGATTCAACTTGCTCTTTGCTATTTATACATTACAGAAAGAAAATATAAATATCACAAAATTCAAAACAAACCATTCCAAAAAATTATAGTAAGTTACTTTATTTCCGTTAATTATTTTTCGTTATTCATCTTATGTAGTGTCACGTTAAAGTTAGAACGCTATTCAATTGATTTTACAATATGATATCCAAAAACACTTGATGTTTATAAAATCAATTTCTTAACTTACTGAATGCTTTTTTCAACAAAACTTTTTTGATTTATACAAAAAAATTTTCTCAATTATTGTCAAGACTTAACGTTGTTTTCCATTCTCCAGCTAATCACTGGAAACGTTCCTAATCCACCAGACTTCGGCAGAAGTTTTTTTCTCACAGGTTATCGCGGATGAGCGCAATAAAAATTTAATTAGGATTAGCTTTCAATAGAGCGGCGCGCACGCGTGCACGGACGTAGCTAAATGTCAGGTCGTGACTTTCAAGTGCGTCGTTATTAATGGTAACCCGATCAGATCGCATCCGGAATAAACGAGCTGCAAGTTTTTGCAAGTTTTTTAACGTTAGATTCTTCAATTTTGTTACGCTTTACAAGAACAGTTAGATGGAGCAAATTTTCTATAATAGCATTAAATGTGGAACTGATTTAAAGAATAGTATATGAATGCACATATTGTATGTAAAGTTACATATATGTGACCCGATCTGTTAAAACCTACCTAAGGACCAAAACATCTTTTCGAGAAAAACGCGTTCAAAGTTTCTCGCCAAGAAGCAAATAAAAGATCTTTCCTTCGCTCTTTCCTTTTCTACGTTCATTCAACCGTAATAATGATTGAAATATGCGTGAGCTGATGGGCCTACAGGGGACTGACTGAATGCATCAAG
>JAPYZL010150309.1:0-19177 GCA_030522825.1 Platygaster orseoliae
TTCCAACGAGTGCAATTGCGCACTCGCTTCGCTCGTGCCCAAACTTTGCACTCGTTGGAATCATCCTTTTTCTCCCTTGTAGCATAAATATCTATTGTTATAGTGACTAAACCATGAATTTTAATAGTCATTTTGATTAGTTAGTAACAAATGAACAATTTTTAAAGTTTACAAGTTTTTCCATTCATTGATGATGGAAGTTTTTAAATTTCAGTTTTTTCACAATTTTTTAATATATTTTATCAGTTGGAAAAGCTTCATTTTTTGCATGATATAGTAAAAATTTATGAATTAACTAGCTTTGAAAAATTACGAACTATTTGTAATGTACAATTTTTTTTTATCGAATGATTGATTTACAGAACCATCACCTGGAAGCTCAAAAATTTCTAATGACACCGAGAAAATGACTTCAAATGAAATAATTGCATTTGTTATAGTGACAAAACTATAACATATAACTATATATAATATTATATATAGTTATATTTTATATATAAGTTATATAACTATAACTATAAATAAAAATAGTCATATTGATTTGTTAGTAACAAATGAAATATTTGAAATGTTTACAATTTTTTTCTTTCATTGATGACGGAACTTTTGGAATTCAAGTTTTTTTACAATTTTTTAATAAAGTGAAAATTTGTGAATTAACTAATTTTGGAAAATTGTAAACTATTTATAATGTACAATTTTTTATATTGAATGTTTGATTTACAGAATCTTTACCTGAAAGTTAAAAAATTTTCTATGACACCGCGAAAATAACTTCAAAAGAAAAAATTGCATTTTTTATAGTGATAAAACCATGATTTTTTATAGTAAAATTGATTTTTTAGTAACAAATGGAAAATTTGAAATGTTTACAAGTTTTTTCATTGATTGATGACGTAACTTTTTGAATTGCGGTTTTATTACAATTTTTCGATACATTTTATTAGTTCGAAAAGCTCTATTTTCTAAAATTTATTTCACATTCTTTAAATTCATTTCTTGTAATTAATTTTTTTTCCGACACGTGTTTCAAATTTCCGCGTTTAAATACAAATTTTTCCATATTCGATCACTTACTTAAAGTATCAAAACGAATTCGTCATTTGGACCAAGAGTAAATTCCAATTAGGAGCTTTTTGCATTTGGCTCAGTCTATATTTACTTAGATCCCAATGGGTCGAGTGCATGCCAGCTGAATATTTCGTTATGTCAGCGAGAGTGACGTTAATGTGTGTTGTTGAAGAACAGCCAACTTGACGATTGAATCAGTTTACATGAATTTTTCTTTCCCCCAAAGAAACGTATGTTTCTCTTGTACCAGAACACGCTCAATTTATGCACAAATTTCGGCACAATGGACGTTTAGAGTGCAACAAAACGCAAATAAGTTTTCGAGTAACTTGTCAATGTCAAACACCAAACTGTATTTCTATATGGCTGTCACAGCAATACAAAAGTGACTTGTTTTGGGAAGTCCATGCATTCTTCAAATGCCCTGGCAGTTTTCCAGGCACGTTTTCCTCGGTGTATTTTATAACATGAGCCACGAAACTACGACTCGTACGAAAAGATTTGCCGTGAGAATCTGGAAAATCACTCAAAACCGCTGTCGGCGTGAGCTCCTTTTTTTCTCCATCAATAGCGAAATGATTGCGTTCGGGGACATTAATCATGTTTCCCCGAGAGAAAATGGATGTTCTTACGAAGCGTAACAAATCGCACTTGTTGAATGTTTTCCATCGCGATCTTCTCTTATTTATTACGGCCATTTTTCGCTCGTAATTGACGCCAGCGCCATTTTCTCGGTATATCGAAGCTGAGGACTTTGGATTTTTTTTTTTCTTAATAAACTCAAAAATATTGGGATTCGTCCAGCAAAAAGTCGCATTTAATAAATAAATGAAATAAAATTCGAAAAAAGCTTGACATTTTTTACAGAAAACTCATTCTATTTACGGCTGTAATTGTTAATCCACATTTAAAAGCGTGGAATTTGAAGGAATCAAATGCAGACATTCCTGTAAATTTTCCCATTGAGCGCGAAAATTGATTATCAACGAGTTGTTAATGTTTCTGGGGAACGCCGCCATGTAATGGCAAAAAAACGTACATTAGAGGGCTTGAATAATCGTCTATTGCCCAAGTTTCGCTACTATGCCGACCCAATTTCAGCCAATTATTTGCGATACAGTTCAATGGTTCCAAAAACAGGCAGCACAAACTCACTAAAGATGCATGAGGCACTTGCGCGATTAATGCGAATAATGGTCGTTTGTACCACGCGCTTTTTGGCTCCGAAACCGAGTAATTCATAATAGTTAAACTTAGCGGGAATAATTTCACTTGTGAAATTGTTTGTTTAATGCACATTTCCTGGAATTTTCAATTTTCGAGATTTTCTTGGGAATGTTTGCGGTAAAAAACACATCATGAAGAGAAAATCGAAAAAGAGGAAAAATTCGTGAATTTCAAATCTAATTTGAAGGAATGTTATTGAAAATAAATTTATAACTTTAAATATGTAATTTTAAAAACAAACGATCCCAAACAATGGCGTAGCACAAGGAAGTTTTTAATGGAAACCACTTTTGGAAGTTGAGTAAAATTTATTATTATCCCATGTAAAAACTATATGAGTTGTATTAACGAATAATGAACGTTAAAAACAGAAAATGATAAATAAAAGTCATAATTATTTAATATAACAATACGTTAAAATTAGCAATAAGTTACATACTGTAATTTAATGGATATAGCAAATGTTTCCATAAAAAAAACGTGAAAAGAGTTCAAAGTATAAATTTTCAGGTAGTATATTGTGATTAAAGATAATTTGAAAAACTTTTATCACAAACTTTGAAGAAATACTTGAAGTAGTAGAAATTTATGAATATACTATTTTGCAAATTTTCTGAAAAAATATAAATAAATGCATCAGGTCAAAAAACTTTGGATTCTAAAGCATCAAAGTCCAAAAAACATATATAGCAACCTAAAAAAGAATCTATGAAATCACATAAAAACATGACAAAATCTTATCACTACTGAAAAAATACGTACATACAAGAAGTTTATAAAATCTATGAAAACTCGACTTACAGAACATGTAATTCTCAAATTCTATATAACAATTGACTAACATTCTGAAAATTAATAAACAAACTGAAAAATCCTGAAAAATTGTAGTAAATAGTTAAAAAATGAAAAATTCACTAGTAATCTTATTATACTTAAAAAACTGTACAGATTGTAATTTACTCAAAAATAATTTAAACTTTCAGCCCTAGAGCTTATAAATTTTCATAAACCATAAATAAATTTATGAAAGTATCAAAAAACACTTTAAATTTTAAAAATAATAAAAACATACTTAAAAATAGGATTGAAAATCTGTATGCTTTTTTTAAAATAATATAAATACTCAAAATTGTTGAAATTTTTCATACTATAGCTAATATATAAAAATCTATAAAGCGATTAATAGAAATATTCTAGTATTTATATGAATTGTTTTAAATACTAGAAAATAGTATTAAATTTTATAAAAAAAAAACAATATGAAAATTCTGGAAATCAACGAAACACTCGAAATTCGTGTAAGTATCATTTTCTTAGAAATTTATAAAAGTATTTATCATTTTCAGAACTTCAAACCCTCAACTACTAAATTCTCAAAATCTGTATAAAAAACTATAAAAATACTTTAAAATCGCGAAAATCAAACTCTATCACTTTAAATTATTTTTCGATATTTTTCGAATATTATTCAGAATTCGATTCTTGTGATTTTCAAGTCACAGAAATTTCAATTTTTTTAAAAAGTATTTTTTATATTTTTCTTCATAATTCTTCAGTATATTTCTATATCTGAAAGTCATATTTATTAAAAAGGAGTTCCTAAATTGCTTTCTAGAATTCAATGCTCTATAGATAATTGTTTATTTAGTGTACATTTCTTGGAATTTTTAATTTTCAAGGTTTTCTTAGATTCTCAAGAAAATTCACAGTAGAAAATACGTGATTGTTAGAAAAATGAGAATGAAGAACAATTTGAAAATTTCGAATCGAATTTTAAGGAACTTCGGTTATTATGATTTTTTATTCTTATTTTATTCACTGACGCATTTCTTAATACTATTGATTAGGAATATTATTGAATTTTAAAATATAACTTCAAGTATGAAATTTCAAAAACAAATTACCCCAAACAATGGCGTAGGCACAAAGAAGTTTTGAATTTAAACTGTTTTCGAAACTTGAGTAAAATTTATTATTATTTCATGTAAAAATTATATGAGTTGTATTAATGAATAATAAACTTTACAAATAGAAAATGATGAATAAAAGTCATAATGATTAATTCTAAAAATAAGTAAAAATTAGCAAAAATTTACATACTACTTGTTATATTTTACAACTATTTATTATATTCATTATTCGTTATATTTTACAGCTATTGTTACAACTATTTGTTATATCCATTAAATTACAATTTAATGGATATAACAAATAGTCCTATGAAAAAAATTACCTGAACAAAGTTAAAAGTATAAATTTTCATCTACTATATTGTGATTGAAGATAATTTGAAAAATTGTCTTGACAATACTGAAAAAATACTTGAAGTAGTAGAAATTTATAAATGTGCTATTTTGCGAATTTTCTAAAAAAAATGTAAATAAATGCATAAGGTCGAAAAAACTTCGAATTCTAAAACATCAAAATCTAAAAAACGTATAAAGTAATTGTTGAAGTGAATTTCCGAGGACAGTGAAAGAGCGCGAACAGATTGAGTTCTGTATTTTATTAATGCCTCTTACAGACGCATATTTTTGGGCAATCGAACATACTTTCATTTGTTTGAATGACCCGATTGTAAAAATTGGGAACAAATTATATGTGACTGATAGAACGTACAAAGATTACAATAGTGGTCACGTAGAACTCGTGTATCTAACGGTATACGATATTTACACTCTAATAACCCGACATTAATATAAAGCGTTTTCTGATGTCTAATCTTGCCCTTGTGAATGACAGCGAGAATTGTGAATTCCATCAGCAATTTCAAAAAAATTCAGTAAATTTATGAAAACATTTAAAAATACCAGAAAATCTTAATAGTGATTAAAAAATACGGACATACAAGAAATCTAGAAAATCACATAAAATCTATGAAATTCTCAAATTCTATATAGCATTTTATAACTTTCTGAAAATTTATAACAAAATCGAAAAATCCTTAAGAATGTGCTAAAAAATAAAAAATGAAAAATATTCTAGTACTCCTAATAAAAAACTCTATAGATTATGATATATTCGAAAATTATTTGAACATTCAGTTGTACAAAATATAATTTTTAAAATCTATGTAGGAATCTGTGGAAGTACAAAAAAAATCTTTGAATTATAAAAATAATGAAAACATACTGATATGTAGGATTCAAAATCTGTATGACAAATATTGTTTTTGAAAAATCAACACCAATACTCAAAATCATTGAAATTTTCTATACTATAGCTAATATCTAAATATCAATACAACAATTCTTAGAAATACCTTAATGCTATAAAAAACACCAGAAAATACTGCAAAACTTTATAAATAACATAATACAAAAACTGGAAATCAACAAAGACTCGAAATTTGTGTAAAACTCATCTTCTCAAAAATTTGTAAAAGTATTTACCATTTTTAGAACTTCAAACCCTCGACAACTGAATTCTTAAAATCTGTATAAAAATCTATAAAAATACTTTAAAATCACGAAAATTGAACTCCACCGTTCAAAATTATCACATAAAAACTCTACAACTCCAGACTTAAATACTTTTCAAACTTGTTTTTAATCCCTAAAAATAACCTTCTTTCACCAATAACCTGAACTTTGGGTAAACAAGAATGAAACAACACCACCAACAAGTAATTTACACGAAGTTTACAAAACTTCTTCATCTGGAACTCGTCATCATTACACACTTGGCTTTAATCCGCGAGGCAAAAATTGGTAAGACGAGTAGCGAAGTTTTTAATTAGAGAAGCTTCGATGGAACGAGCAAGAGGGAAATATTTCCTGCCGAGTTTCTTTGCCTTTAATTTTCGAAATGGAGGAGCCCGCGAGGGCAAAATGTAGCCGAGATTTTGCGAGTCGTCGGTCTTTTTGCGACGGGCGACGAGCCAAAGAGATTAGTGCCGTGCCGTCACCCACCGCGAAACGCGAATTTTTCGAGACTTGTGACGTCGCGACGCTCGAGTTGCCGATTTTTCAGGGTGACCAAATGAACCTGTCACAAAATAGGACGACCCGATTTTCGGGGGACCTTCTTTCGAAAAACAACAAACCTTCGTTTCGGCAAGATCATTTCGAATTCGAGTGGGAAAATATTTTAAGTTCGAGGTCGTTTTGTTTTGTTAGAAATTTCGGAAAGTTGATCTTACTTTAAGATGCAACAAAACTAAGACACGACTTGAATTTAAATATAAACGAGTCTTAAACTAAGAGGATATGTCTTAAACAAAAAATTATATTTTTTTTCTTCGCTTAAAATATCGAAAAATCGAAAAAAAGGCTAATACTTTATAGTTTTTTTTCATTATGCCTGAACCTTGAAACCGAAATTCTAGGAAATAATTAACTAAATACATCTTGAAAAAGTAAAAAATGTTAATAGCTAACGTAAATTACACAAAACATATTACATACTCAAGTATCAAAAAATCAGTAGTATAAGTCAATATATATGCAGACACATTTGTAAAAATTACGTATTTTTCTGTCAGTTAAAAATTCTTAAGAAAACACACGATTCAGTTTAATTTATTTTTTGTGTATAGATTTATTATCGTCAATTTATTACTAAAATTAAAAAATATATTGAATTATTCATTTCAAGGTCCAACACTATGGAAAAATCATCGCATTATAATTGCTAAACAAACAATTCTTGATTTTGACAAGATCATTCTAAATTCACTTAAAAAAATATTTTGTTAAACATTTTAGAGAGTCAATCTTATTTTAAGATGGAACAAAATTAAGACACGACTTGAATTTTAATATAAACAAATATTAAACTAATTGTAAGAGGATATGTCTTCAATAAAAAATTATATTTCCAAATCAAGATGTATTTTCTTCCTCGCTTAAAAGATCGGAAAATCGAAAAAATGGGTGATACTTTATAGTTTTTTTAATTATGCAAGAAGCTTGAAATCTAAATTCTAGGAAACAATAAATTCAAAACACCTTAAAAAAAAGAAAAATGTTAATGTTTAATTTGAATTTCACGAAATACATTATATACTCGAGTATCTAACAAATCAGTAGTATGAGTTAATATATATGCAGCCAAATTTTCAAAAATTACGTATTTCTCTGTCAATTAAAAATTCTCGGAAAACATATAATTCAGTTCAATTTATTTTCTGTGCATAGTTTTATTGTCGATTTATTACTTTAATAAAAAAAAAACATTGAATAATTTAATTCAAGGCCAAACTCTATAGAAAATATAGAAAATTCATCGTATTAAAAGTGGTCAAAAAACAAATTTTGATTTTGACAAGATCATTTTTAATTCGAGTTAAAAATATTTTAAGTTCAAGGTCGTTTTGTTTTTTTAGACATTTTGGCAAGTCAATCTTACTTTAAGGTGCAACAAAATGAAGACACTACTTGAATTTAAATATCAACTTGAATTAAGTCCATGTTGAAATTAAATTGCAAGTGAACAAGTCTTAAACCAAATCAAAGATTATATTTTTAAATGATGATGGATTTTTTTCCTCGCTTAAGAGATCGGAAAATCGAAAAAAAAGGGTGTTACTTTAGAATTCTTTTAATTATTGAAGAACCTTGAAATCTAAATTCCAGGAAGTAATAAGTTCAATACATACTGAAAAAGTGAAAAATGTTAATAACTAACGTGAATTACACAAAATACATTACATACCCAAGTATCTAACAAATCAGTAGTATAAGTCAATATATATGCAGCCAAATTTTTAAAAACTACGTATTTCTTTGAAAATTGAAAATTCTTGGGAAAACAACGATTTAGTTGAAATGAGCTCATGTGTATTAATTTTTTTATTGTTCATTCATCACTTTAACTAAAAAATATATTCATTAATTTATTCAAAGGTCTAACACTATAGAAAATATAGAAAATTCATCGTATGAAAAAAATCATTGCAAATTCAAGTAAAAAAATATTTTGTTAGACACCTTAGAAAGTCAATCTTATTTTAAGATGCAACAAAATTAAGACACTCCTTGAATTTAAATATCAAGTTTAATTATGTGCATGTTGAAATTAAGTTGAAAGTAAGAAAGTCTTAAACCAAATAAAAAATTATGTTTTTAAATGATGATGAATTTTTTTCCTCGCTTGAAGACATCGGAAAATCGAAAAAAAAGGTCTTACTTTATAATTTTTTAAATCATGCAAGAAGCTCGAAATGTAAATTCCAGGAAGTAATAAATAAAATACATTCTGAAAAGTGAAAAATGTTAATAACTAACGTGAATTACACACAATAAAAAATACATTACATACTCAAGTATCTAACAAATCAGTAGCATAAGTCAATATATATGCAGGCAAATTTTTTAAAATTACGTATTTCTCTGTCAATTGAAAATTCTTGGAAAACACATGATTCAGTTTAATTAAGTTTGTGTCACAAAGATTTTTTTATTGTCGATTCATTACTTACGCTAAAAAAAATTATTATATAATTTAAATAAAAGTTGAACACTAGAAACAATTTAACAGATTCAACAATATAGAAAATTAATCGTTTTATAATTAATTGTAAATCATTATGTCGAATGAATTTTTCACACATTGCAGGGAATGTTTTTTATATCTTCATTAACTTAAAAAATTATTTTGTGAAATTCTGAGAAAATTATGATAAAATTTCTGAGGAGTTTCTGAGATTCAATTGATTATTCATAGTAAGATTCAAAAAAAATTTTTCTAACTTTAAGGTACTTTGAAATATCTAAATAATAATAATTAAATATTTTTCAGAAATTTAATTATAAATAAAGACAAAAATTTTGAGACTTTCTTAATTTTTCAAACAATAATTGTTAATACAATTCATCTTACTATTAGATAAACTACCTATTTATCAATGTCTCACAAATATGATAAATTCTCATCAATATTATTTTCTTCAAAATAAAAATAAAAAACTTTAATTTTTTAAAATAATAAAGAAAAAATCATAAAAAAACTTCAAACCATGCAAAAAAACTTTCCTCAATCAAACTCACCCAAATTTTCTCCTTTTTTCTTCCTCCTCCTTTTTTTCTTCGCCTTTGGACGGTCCAAAAACTCCTCATCAGAAGTTTCACTGACCCAACCATTTCCCATTTTTTTTACTCTCTCCTCCCTTTTTTTCTCCAAACACTTATAAAACCTCCGAAAATTATCTCTCTCTCCTTCCAAACTGCATCCGCCATTGACGACCGAAAAATCGTTACTTTTCCTCTCCCTCGATCCTCCCAAAAACGTTTTTTCACTGTCTGGAAAAATGTCGGAAAACTTGTAAAAATCACATTCTGTCAATGACTTTTCCCGAATTGAAAAATCATCCATATTTTCGCAAACTTTGCAGTTCTTTAGACAGGCTTTTTTTTGGAAATCCTTCCAACGAGGTTTTTTCATGAAATCTTCTTCTGCGGCGATTGGGCTGGTAATTTTGAAATCGCTAGATGATTTTTCTAATTTTTCACGTTCTTTGTGATCGCAACAAGAACATCCAAATTCGACATGTTTTTTTTCTGAGCAGCTTTTTCGGTGATTTTCGAACTTTTCAGGGTTCTGATAATTTGAGTCATTTGGCGTTTCGAGAAAAGTACGGTTGGGTGAGCACCAAGAGTAGTGTCTTTTTGGAGAAAAGTTTGTAGTTTTAGGGTGATGATTTGAAAAGTCTGAGGATTTTCGGAAAATCTTGTTTTCCGGGAGTTGAGTTTTGATGTTGAGACGAGATGCGAGGTAGCGTTTGATTTTGGAAAATTCTTCGCTGTCCATTGCTCGTGGCCTGGGAGTTTTTGGTTCTGCAAAGGGGATTTGGATTTTTTAGAATTTGGAAGATTTTAAATTATTTTTTGTGTTTTTATGTGGAATAAGTAAAATGTTTATAGAAAAATCAAATATTAAGTCGATAAGAAATTAATTTGTTAGCCATTGATTATAAAAGTTTGTATGAAATTATTCTTACGTTATTTTTGGGAGGTAATCCTTCAAATATGTATCAAAAATTTCGAATTTTCAAAATTCATATTTTACTCATTGTATTTTTCGAATCCTGCAATTCAAAAGTAAAAATTTGAATATTCATCAGTTTTATAGGTTTAAGCATTGTAAAATGAGCTTTTCTAATTTTGTAATTAAAAATATTTCGAGGATCTAATTTTTTTTTTACAGTTTGAATTCTTTTTTATGATGTTCCATTTTCTCGAAAAATCAATATAAATACTTCAAATTTATGAAACCTTTTAAAATACACATAAATATTCTGTAAGTTTTATTATCTATAATGTAATAATGTAAAAAATGTTAAATGATTCAAACAAATAAGAAAATATTCAAAACTGGAAATAATCCCGAGACTTTACAGAATTTTTCACATAGATATTTCAATTTTCCCAAATTTTGACAAATCATTACTCTTATAGTCTGAGAAAAACCTTGATTGATAAATATTCATAATCTCGTAATAAAAAAAACTATATCAAAATATTTACAAATTTGGAAGAATATTTCATTTCTCAAAAATTGAAAACTTCTGGAAGACAAATTTGTACTGTTTTGCCAAATCCTAAAAATATTCAAGTTGATGAGTTTCCAGAATTGAATTTTGTTTTATTTTATGTGTTTTTCAATTTCGTAAATATTGAAATCATTTTTTACTTGATTGGAAGAATTTTTATTTAGTGAAATTGTTTAAATTATAAAACATTGAGCATTTTGAAGAATTTTAAATCAAAGTTTGAATACGTAACAAATTTTATCATCTACACAAACTTCAATGATTCGAAAACTTTCTCTTTATAAAATTTATAAAATGTTTGAATGTCTTCATTTTTGGGATTAAATCTTATTCATTCTCTCCAAATTTTATATTATGTTATCAAGTCTCAAAAAAATCTTGTAATGTTTCCAAAAATCTTAAGAGATTTTACAAACTGTTCCAAATTATATATAACGTAAAATATCAAGTTTTCAATGAATTTTTTTCATTCCTATAAATAAATAATAGACAATATGTGATAATTTAAGAATAAAAAACAATTTTCAAGTAGAATAAAATTTCCGAATTCTACAGAACCTTTTATTTGCGCATTATTTTTTCATTTATATGAAATTGTTGCAATTTTTTAACATTTGAGCATTTTGTAAAATTTGAAATCTTAATTTGAAAATGTGAAAAATTTTATTATCTATACAAGCTTAAGGAATTCGAAAACTTTCTCTTTTTGGAAAATTAATAAAATGTTTGAATGTCTTCATTTTTGGGATTTCAACTTATTTTTACTTTCCACATTTTATGTTATGTTATCAAGTCTCAAAAAAAAACTTGTTATTTTGTCAAAAAATCTTATAGGATTTTATAAAACTTTTTAAAATTGTATATTTCATAAAAATGTCAAGTTTTCAATGAATTTTTTTCAATCCTATAATTGAATAATTGATAGTACTTGATAATTCAAAGCTAGGAAAAAATTTTAAAATAATACAAAATTTCGAAATTCCAAAGAAATATTCATTTTCCCACTGTTCTTGATTTAAATAAAAAAAAAATAACTTTAAACTCGGTTCAAAAATTTCCTAGGAATTCCCGAAAATTAGGCATCCTGACATACACTGAGAAGAAAACTTAGTAATTTGCACTATAAATATTGGGAAAATTACTATATTTTAAAAAAATTTACAATTTAATGTTAATTTTTATATATTATAGTACACTTAGCCATTAATATAATTTTTTTACCATGCAGTACAGTAAAACGTGAAATAATCGCAATCATATAGTAAAAAATACTAAATATCTTGTATTTTTTACTTTAGTAAATAATAATTCTCAATAAACAAGATATAGGAAATTGCCTTACATGATCATAATTTCTACATTTTTTCTAAAGTAACCATTCATACGTAAGTTTCACTAGCTACATTAACCAACTTTTTTTTTATTGTAATTAGTTAAATTACCAACTAATTAATTATGTAATCAATTAAAATTGTGTAATTAATAATAATTAAAAAAATTATTAATGATGGTAAATAGTTGAACTACCAACATTTAAAATAATACAAAACTGTACATAGTAAAATTTACTATATTTCATCCCGATCCCCCATTACTATATTTCTCGGTAAAAAATACTAGATTTTTCTCTCAGCGTGTCCAGGAAATTTCCGAAAATTCGGGATCCCGACATTCATTGAGAAAAAAACCTAGTAATTTGTACTATAAATATTTGAAAAATTACTATATTCTGAGATAATCTAAAATTTTATTTGAATTTTTTATATATTATAGAACATTTAGCCATAAATATATTTTTTTACCATGCAGTACAGTAAAACGTGAAATATCGCAATTATATAGTAAAAAAAAAACTAAACATCTTGTATTGTCCATTTTATTAAAAAACAATTCTCAATTTTTCATAAGTATTACTATACATGTATGAGTTTCGCTAAAAACAACTACATCTACTATACCATATGCCAACGACTACAATACTGTATATAGTAAAATTTACTATATTTCATCTCAATCCCCCGTTACTATATTTCTCAGTAAAAAGTACTAGATTTTTCTCTCAGCACGTCTCAGAAATTTCCAAAAATTCAAAATCCCGACATGACCTAGAAATTTAGTACAGTGTCTTCCCCAAAAAACACTCGCGATCCAAAAAAAGGCGCAAATGATCGATCTGAATCGTCCTCGACGATCCCGAACCCCAATAAATCATACTCGCCCCGCTTTATCGCCGAAAGCACTACATTCTACACGTGAAAAATGGCTTTTCCCTCCATTCACCTCTTCCTGCAGCATCCTTATCAGGCAGATTAACTCCTTCCGTCGTTTTCCCCTTTTTCTCCGTCGCATTTCTCGAAACAATGCGCCGGGAAATTCGCGCCCGATCGCCGGTCGAGTGCCTTTTCCAGCCATTATCCTCTACCCCTCCTCCCCCGTCGCCCCCGTCGAAACGCTTCTTCTTGCACTCGGAAAAGTCGCTGCGCGATTTCCTGGGCCCGCAACCGAATTTCCCGCCGAAGCCGTCCGAGTTGCGATTTCCCGTGGGTGAGCGTGAAAATTGGCGATTTTCCGGGTTCGGAGGGAATCGCTCGTGCTTTTGGAGACCGTTGGCGAATGTGCCGCGGGCGCGTTGGGCGATTTTCCCGGTAGTTTCCACGAGCAATCGACCGTCTTTGTCGAGGAGTTGAATGACTGGGAGATCCTCGGAGGTGGTCGTTAACTCCCAATACCAGTGAAGGGGTTTGTCGAGTCTCAGTTTGATTATCGGCTCTTGCGAGTCACCGAAGGCGCTGCAAGTCTTCGCCTTCACCAGAGGCCGAGCGGTCTTCATTCTAGGGGATTTTCGGGGTTTTCTTCGTCGTCAGTGTTTCTGGTTTTCGGACTTTTTGGATTTTTTTAAAGGATTTTCACAGAATATTCGCAATTTGCAAGTGAAAATGTTGAAAACCATTGATTTTGAGTTTTTTCGCCTTCAAATTTGAAAACTGATGGGAAACGCATTTTTTGTATTTCATCTTAATTTCGTCTTCAAATCGTGTTCTCCAATTTTGCTATATATTTATTGTACACCTAAATAAATACTGTAGCGTTATTTCAAAACGAGTTTGAATTTAACGCTTCCGACTATTTTTTCAGAATTTCTTTAATTTATGATTTTGTATTTTCAATTGGTTAAATCTATACCCCTAACTTCTTTTTATGTATGTATTCCTCAGTTTTTTCATTTCTTTGACCATGCAGTGAATTGAATAAGAAATGTTCATCTACAAATTTGTGAATGAGAAACACTGAATTCCGAAGATAAGAAAAAAATCATCATTTCCTAAACGAATTTGTTGGAATACAGTCCATTGAATATTTTGTTATAAAAAACGCAACATTTTCAAAATTCCTATGCCTAAAATATTAGAATCCCAAATTTTTATAATCTTGAAATTTCTGATTAACTGCATAACTATTGTTATATTATATAATTATTATCTTTTTTACTCTAATTTTGTATATAATTTGAATCGAAAAGTCGCCAAAAAAATTATCAACATTTAACATTAGAAATAATTGATTTTTGATTAGTCGATAGTATTAAGGTAAATTTTCCTCTAAAATATCAATTCAATAATAAAATTAACTTTAATAATATAACGAAGGTACTGCAATATTATTTATTTTTAAATCATTCGAAAATTTCAATTATTCTTCAATTTTTTATATTTCTTTTACCATGCAGTAAATTGGATAAATAATTTTCATTTACAAATTTACGAATGAGAAACACTCAATTCAAATGATAAGAAAACAAATCATCATTTTTCGAACGAATTTGTAGGAATACAGTCAATTGAATATTGTGTTACAAAATACGCAAAATTTTCAAAATTCCTGTATCTAAAATACCAGAATCCCAAAATTTTCTGATCTTAAAATTTAAATTTCTCATTAATTGCATAACCATTGTTATATTATTTAATGATTTTCTTATTTACTTTGATTTTGTAGACAATTTAATTAAAAAAATTGCCGGAAAAAATTTTTTAGACTGAAAATTAGAAGCGATTCATTTTCAATTAGTCGATAGTATTAGGGTGAATTTTTCATTGAAGCATTTATTCAATATATAATAAATATTATATTATAAATAAATAAAAATAATTCTCAACAAGTTTTTGTATATACACGTAAAGTTATTCCTTCATGAATAGTTGAAATTTTCATTTGATTTCTTTTTTAATGAGACTTCAATGAATTGTGAGTTTTCAAACATTAAATGACATTGAAAATTCTTGAAATCAGTATGAACTCGAAAAGTACGTGGAATTGGTAGAATTAGTGAAAACGTTTATGAATTACATGAATTACATTCATCAGCATATTCGTGTAAATCAGGATATGCAAGTTTTTTTTTTTTTAATTTTGAAAACATTGAAAAGTATTTTTATATGTGACGTGATTTGAGAAAAGATACCTTAGGGTACAAATCGTTTTGGCCTACTTTCCAATGCCTTTGAAACAGATAATGTGCTTCAACGATCAGTACCCTAAGGTATCTTTTCTCAAATCGTGTCACATATGATGTTAGCTTTTCATTAGTAGTAGAAATTTTCATTAATTTTTTTATAAGTTTTAAATACTTTGTAATTTTTAAGGATTGAAGAACAAAAAAAATTTTTTAAATTATTATAGTTTTGAAAAATACGCCCAACTTAAGGAAATTGCAATAACGTTTATGAATTGAATAGATTGTGTTTATTAGAATATTCGTAGAAACAACAAAATGCACGATGTTTTTTCATTTTTGGATGAAATGCGAAAACTTTGAAAGTATTTGTTAATTAAGTTATTTCTTCATGAGTAGTGAATATTTTTGTTTAATTTTTTTTTAATGAGTTTTTAATACTTTATGTGATTTTTAAGGATTAAAAAATAACGAAAATTCTTCTTTGAACGTTACGAAAAATTTCAACTAAAGTTGGACATATTTTCATAAATTTTAACAGGTTTTCAATATTTTTTATCATGTCTGCAATTTACACCATTGAAAAAATTCCAAAAACGTTAAAATTTGGAAAGATTATCAATCATTCGAAAAAGTTGAAATTTTTAGAATATCAGAAAATATCAATAGACGTCATAAATTGCGAAGAATTTCGGAAATTCGTCTTTTTGAAATTGAAAAAAAAATTTCTGAGTTTCCAAAGATATTTGATAATTTTGCGAATTCCAACGAATCAAAAAAGAAAAAAAATGGAACGTTGATTAAATCCGTATAATATTCTCCAGTTTCGACCAACTGGTAAATTTGCTATTAACAAATTGATAAATTTCTTCATGAGTATTTTTGGATTATTGAACCATTTAAAATTTTCCAAAAGAGTATAACTTATATCCAATCATCAAAAATATTTTTGATAATGAAACGAAATTCAAATACACAAAAATAAAATCAACATAAACTTAAGCAAAGACTGTTGAAAGACATTTCGATAAAATCCATTTTTGCATTTTATCAATAACTCATTTCTATCTCGAATTATATCAACACCAATTTAAAAAAACAATATATTTTAATCTTCTTCCATTTTGCAAATTGTGTTGATTATCGTTAACATACTTTCGTTTTTCATAAAAATCACGAAAACTTGAAAAGTACCTATCGAAAAATTACAGGTCACACTGACAACGAAGAAAATCTCTTCGATTTTCAAACCGAAAAGCCCTTTCCACGCTCGTTGACCTCGCCCAACTGCGACCGCTATTTTCCATCCGTCGTTTTCACTGCGACGTTTGCTCGGGACACATCCCCGAGGTAATCCAAAGGAAGGTCACATCCCTTGTTCCACTTCATCACTTTTTGACGTTTGAACTTTACCCCAACGGTGTGAAGCTGCAAATTTGTTTTGCGCCCAACGATTGGCCACCAAACTTCCCGATTTCCACGTGTGCATTTATTTTACTGTACAAGTTTGTCAAGGATTATCACTCACGACTATTTATTTGTTAAATTTTTATCGAGTTTATTTATGTGGAAAAAAGTTTCAAGAAGGGATTTTTGGAAAAATCTGTCGTGATATTATTTTCTGAAGAATCTTGAAAAAAGTTAAAAAATTCCTAGAGTATAGAATTTCAAAAAACTACATAGAAATCCAAAATATCGAAAAATTCTTAAATTTCTGTAAATATAAAAAATTCTAAAAGTATTAGAGAAAGACGAAGTTATGACTTCAGTGACATGATAAAAATTTTTTAATTCCCTAAATTAAATTGTTGAGATCTTCAAAACTGATTTTTCAACTTCTTATCAACCAACGATTCAAAGATGAAAACAGCAGTTTCCGAAATGTTTGAAAATCGAGAATCTGGGTCTTCTCGATCTAAAAACACCACCCCCTTGCATCAAAAAGTAGCACATGAAGCTTTTCCAAGCAAGTGATTCGATATTTTTGGCTCCACGTATTTTACAACGAGACAGCTTTTTTCGAGAGAGCATGTTCCAAAACATTTTCAATGACGTCATTGGAATCGTGAATGCGAAAATGCGAGAATTCGAAATTGAAAATATGAAATTTAATATGTCAAAAGTCGAAAATCATCGATATGAGGAATTATGTTTTTGTATTCTTGAATTACTTGAGAAATCAAGTATCTTTGGATGTAGGAAAAAATAAAATAATATCAGGTAATACTTTTTTGATATTTACAAAATTATTGCAAACAGAAGAGTTTTCTTCTAGAACGTTTATTTTCTACAATTAATAAACACAGAATTTATTGTTAATATCTTGTTTTGTTTTTATTGCGTGCAATTTTATTTAATTAATTCATTTAGTATAAATTAAGAAAGATAATTTTCATAACTGATTTTTCTCATATATTTTGTTTTCACCAATCTTTGCCTAAGTATAAAAAAATTCCAACGAACTTCCATTAATTAAAACAAACAGCACAATTGTTTCCAAATTATTAGAATTTCGATAGAAAAAAAGAGGATAAATCCAAAAAACTAAGAATCGCAACAAAAAAATGTGAATATATTTACATAAAATTGATCCCTCAACAAAAACCTGAATTTCTTCACAAATTTGAATTCTTCTCACGAAAAAGACATTTATTTGAAAAATTATTGACACGTGACAAACGACGAAAATCAATCCAAAAATAATACGAAAATACCGAACCGAAAATTGTACTCTTTTCTACCGAAAATCGCCACTTCGTCACTTCGCGGTGCTCGTTAAAACCCTATTTTGGCGACACGTTGGCGCGAAAACAAAGTCGATATCGATCGCTCGTTCGTCGCAGTCGACATGTGACTGGTTCGGGATTTGCGAAAACTCAAGTTCTCGCAAAAGTCGTGACGTCACATCGCGATCCGAAAATAAATAGCGCGGGATTCGCGGCCTGTACTTGCAGGAATGTCGACACGTGAGGAATTTCTTGAATGAGCGTAATGTAAAGAAGATGGATTTTTTTCATAATTGAAAATTATTGGTGTGCGGTATCCCAAACTATCTAGATCAAAAAAAGCTTCAATCACATACTTATTATTTCTTTAACGTTTGGGTAAAATTAAAATTAGTTAATTACATTAATTACTTTGGATTATTTTATGAGAAAAAATGTTCGGAAATTCTTCGTTTTTTCATACTTACTACCTGCAATAATCAAAAACAGTATGATAAAAAAAGGAAGTTACAGATGCAGTAAATGAGAGCTCAAATTATTGATAAATCTAATATCACCAGTAATACATCATAATATAGTAAAATCAGATTTTTCCGAAAATAACAAAAAATAAAAAACCGAACTCACATCCAGCATGATCAATTTCCAAAAAAATTCTCCAAATAACAAAATCACATCAAAGTCAACTGTTTTTGATATAATCAAGGGTAGGAAATTCCGTCATTTTAGATATACATAATTCAAAAAAATTATGACCTCATGTTTCCAAAAAAATGTAATCTTTATCCCTAAAAATACAATCGTGTCTATCAAAATCAAGAAATACCATAAACCTAGATAAATAAAAGGATAAAAAATAGAAACTATCATACCTTTTTATTCATTGTATATCTTCAAGTAGTTCATGAAATCAAAAATGGGGAACAGAAACAGAAATATCAAATACTTATTAACTTTGTCGAGGTTGGAGCCTTAAGAGGAAACCCAAGTAAAAAAATCGTCAATGAAGTATTCTACTATATCGACAAAAAATTTAGGGGAAAGTGGGGTTGTGACGGCCATGGGGTAATGACGGCCATCACCATTTTTGGTACTTAAAATTGACGTAGGCCTAAACCGTTTACTGTGACAGAAAGCTTATCCCATAAGCTTGTTTTTAAGTAGATGCTGAAGTGTGTGGATTTATTATAACTTGTAGTTCCAGACCAG